>JANZLK020000018.1:801021-818720 GCA_026937615.2 Erythroxylum glaucum
AAACCCCCGGTTTTCAAAAAGAAAGGCAGAAATATGAAAAGCCAACAACTGCCGGAAGAAATTTGACAAAGTATTTTATTTTCAATAAAGTGATCTAAAAGAATATAAACACAAAGCATCTAACTCAGAAAACCTCTGCGCCCAGAAAGCTGTAAGCCCACTAAAGAATACTACTGCGTTCTCTCACACACAAGATCCTATATGTTTGATCAAAACCAAAGTAATGCAATGAAATATAATATTGGGACATCAATGAGACTACCTCTCAAGTTGTGCTACACGTAACAGCCCTTTGTAATTCCCACAACTAACAGTAGAACCAATTTGGCGCAAAATTCACTTACAGGAACTAACTAACATTCAACCAAGGACCAAATTAGCTAAATGCCAGATCCTACTAACAGAGTTATGTCCAAGTCTATTCAGAATAATGGGAACGAAAGGAAAGCTGACATCAATATAAACTGCTAACTTCATTACGAAGCTCCAAGGATGGTCCACCACATCTAAATAAAAACATTAAGTTTCACCAATTGGAGAAAGAATTATGAGGTTTGATATGAGCACTAGTATCCAGACATGACCAATAATCTACTTAAGACAAACTCCAGTCTTAATAGTGTAAAAGGGGCAGAAAATAAATTTGTGCTTGAATAAACCACAAGTACCGTATAGTCAACTAACAATTATCAACACAAATCTCCAATTAGCTAAATGGAGGTAAAAGAAACCGAGCAATAGAACAATCCCACATAATCCAGTAGCCTTCTGGCATTTAATATATTCCCTTCAAAAATCGAGTAATCCATAGTTTATAGTTTACAGAAGGAAAGACGAAGAAGAAGAAAATCTCAAAACTTTTAAAAGAAAAGATTAATCACTAGCAAGCGTTTTTCTCAACAATTCATGATTCCAAAGTAAACAAGCCACCTCTATAGCAGACAACATCAAACAAAGTAATTAAGAAATGAAATGGAAACCGATAAATTGACTGTATTTTTACCACAAGTGGTTGGCGAAAATGATTACGAGTGACACACAAACTACACCGCAAAAAGAAAAGTAAAAACTCAAGAATTTTTCTTTTAAAAGTAAGTGAAAACTCAGACTCGACCGTCCCACGCACAAAATATGTAATAAAGCAAATAATTTCCAGTTTCCAGGCCATTAGAAACTACCAATCGCACTTTCTTCCACATTCTACCTACACATAAACTAAAAGTAAACAAAACCCAGATAGCCAGTCATCAAGCATGTATGTAAAACTGTGCACAAACCCCCCGCCAATAACTAAGATATGAAACCCCAAAATACATGAAAAGGAAAAAGGAAGTTAATCTTATAGAGAGAGAGCGAGAAGGAGGGAAACCAAAAAAAATTGAAGAAAGGATGAGCAAATCAAAAAAATAAAAAAGGCGGGTTTTGGTACTTACAAAACGGAGGGAGGGGAGGGAAAACCCTACGGAAGAAGGGGGAATATCCAAAAAAGTCTTCAATTGCCATCGATTAACTAGGGCTTAAAGTTAAAACGGAGATTTGAGCAGAAGAAGCGGGATCCCCCTACCCGGAATTCGTCATTTGAAGTTCTGCATGGAATGACTTTATGTTCCTGTGCTTATGGAGAATATTAAGTAATACTTTTATCCGATTATGTTGCTGCATGATGCATATTATTATTTGGAGATTTCTCACTGTAGCTTAAACAGAATGCCCTATATTACTGGAATTTTACCATGGAAAGAGAATTAAGTTTCAATTCCCAAAAAGAAGATTCTCCTCTTCCAAGTTAGAAGAAGAAAAGCATATACTTGTATTGTTCTAAGACCTTAAATCCATTAAACAGCAAAAGCAATTGCATGATTATGATCATATAGGTGAATACATGTTTACATGTTACATATAGAGGGGAAGGGAGAGAAAAAAAATATACATTCACAATGGCACAAGATACCTCAAGGCCTTAAAGAATTGCTAAGCCAACAAAACATAAAGGAGTAACTAAATGTTAAATCCTTTTTTATGTCTATACTGCTCCATGACAAAAATTAAGCTGCTGCCCAGCCAAGCCGTAAATAAAAACAAGACAACCTCCTTCTAGCCCCCAGCCTGGAACCAAACCTGAGAATTGTTAGACAAAGGAAGATATTATCAATTGAAAACCACATTGTCCAACTGGTACTCTGTTCAAAAGTGTTGCACGGGCCAATTTGCATGTGTATCACATATAAGTATGTTTCTCTCACCTAACTAATGCAGCTGGAACTGATTGTCGTTTAAGAAGAACTCTGATGAGGTGTAAACACTACAAAGAGAAAGCCCATAACAAGAAAGTTAGAATACTGAAGACATAAACAAGGTCACTCATCAGATAAAGAAAAGAAAGTACGGAAATAAGTGCATCTTAATATAAAGCTGATGAAAACAAAATGTTGGCAGAACAGAAACAAAAGCGATAACTTTAAACTAATTTACTTTGTAACACCATTAAGGAAAGTAAACAACGTAAATCACTCCCAACAAGTAAACAATCAAATGAGCACTTAACTGATATGTTTTTCCTAAATGAATCATCAACATTTGCAAACACTACAAAAATGCACAGCAATATACAGCTAAAGGCCCTTGAGTATTTAGTTTCTTAGTGTGAATTCAATCGAATAAATCCAACAGCAACAATACAATCCTATTATGCTAGGATAATAATCATAAAAGGCTTAAGGTTTCAATATAAATGACCAAGTTATGACAAAAAGAAGTCAACTTTGGATCTGAACTCAACTTACTATGTTGGTACATGCCATTTTGAAAACAGGAAAAATAAATAAATAAATAAGTACTAGCAAACTTCCATAGAATCCTAGGCGATGTTTAGACAGATAGACCTATCGTTTTGTGTTGGCAAGGAAAAAAAAAAGAGATAATAATTTCCAATCAAAATAAATTGTGAAAATGGGATGGCACTGTTAGAATCAATTAATCACCAGAGACAAAATTTGGATTTTCACATTGCCCCAACCAACTGTTTTATGCTGAGGGGGTTCCTTCATTATTCATACCCCACTCTTCCTCGGCCTCATTTCCATTAACAAGTACTGCACCATCCGTTGAATCAGCATCTACCACGACTCCTTCATCTTGGCTACCCTCTTCTCCATTCTGGTCTTCTACATTCTGTTCATCTCCATTCTGATCTGCAGTCTATTATAGGAAAACAAATAGGAAAAGATGAAAGATCACGACGTTGAATTTCTCAACAGCAACAGCAATACCTATATAAAAGTAGCTCAATAAAAATCAACAAAAATGTGTGTATGCACAAAAGAGTACATAATATAACACATTAAAGTCCTAAAGCTTCAAAAGCCCCAAGATGTAGTCACTATAAAGCAGGTGAAATTCAGAAAAATCAGTAAGCAGCACATTACCATGTGTGCATAAGAAAAACTTGAAATACACATGCAGAATATACCTCGTGAACAAATTCTCCATTCTCAAAGTTTTCCTCTTCTACTTGCATGTCTGTGAAAGCTTCAACAAGTGTCATTCGAGATTTATCAGCGTGCTTAAGGTAGTCCCCTGCAGGAGGATAAATGGTCCTACAAGCATAATCATCACAAAGCAATTAATTATCTTATCACAGAATCAAGCATAGCAAAAAAATTATATATTCCAATTATGTGCTCAGATTTGCAAGTCATAGAAAATGACAGTATAGCAACAGATTTTTTTACTTTTTCGTTCGCAAATGAATTTTCAATTTTTTCCTGAAAAAGAGGGTAAATGCCAAAGGAATCACTTTTGAACACAAACAAATTGGGGCATTTTAATCATTATTGCTCAGAAGAAAGATTCCACACATCCGAGTTCTAAGGATGCAAACTTAATTTTCTCCACTTTAAGAATGATAAGTTTTGCAGCAATACCTTGTTTCCGCTACTTTAGACTCGAGGGATAGAGCTATCTGCCAATCATCAAACATATTTGCATATTCTTCAGGATCTGCCAAAGATTCTGCAGCTTTTGGATTAACCTGTAAAAACAAAATATGTAACATTCTCAACACGGTAAAAAATTAGCATGGCCCTTTCTTCACTGAATTGGTAACTACAGCACACAAGTGCAACAAATGAATCCATTCCTTTTATTTATACCTAATAAATCATAATTGGACTTCAACCTTGAGCTACCAGGAAATAACACTCAACAGTAATATGTAAGAGAACGAGGCAAGTTATTGATGGACAGAAATAGGATAGAAACATAAAAGATGAAGTGAATAATGTTGATAAAAATTAGTTGTTATGGATGAAAAACTACCTTGTTAAGGTCTTTTCGCCAAATTGCAACAATCTCTGAAACCTTGCTTGGAAGATAAGATCGTGCCATCAATGCAGCCTCGGGTATACGATTACTGCAAGAACAATGGTTCAGCAGGAATAACCATAGCTTTATAATAGTTTGTGTTGAGTATCTTATACTGACTAAACAAAAAAATGTTAAAAGAGTTTATAAGAGGTAAGGATCAACTATCCAAATAACTACTTCTAGTCATTTGGGCAATAGCTGACTCAAGCCCAATTCTTATTAATGAACTCTACACTCTCCCATATTAAAAATTCTAACATGGTATCAGGGCAGGTTTGATCCGGATTATTAATTTCCCGATTGTCCGTCTGGATGTCCAGTTCCAATGACCCAGTTCGATTGCCACTACGTTTATTTCAAGTGACAACTGAATGTCCGGTACCAGTTGCAGACTAAACATGAAAATATTAAAGGGTCTATAAGTGATAAAGGTCAACTATCCAAATGACTAGTTCTAGTCATTTTGACAATAGTTGACCCAATTCCAATTCTTAGTAATGGAACTCTACACTCTACATTAAAATTCTAATAGTTTGCAATAGAAGTAATCAAGAACAAGAACCTTTCCACCAGAAGTTGGAGACAGTCTTCCAATCTGCCCAATAAGAACAAACAAACAAATGCAACATTGTTCTTCCCTTGCTCTTTAGCTAGGGATGCAAGTTCTGAAAGACCTTCAGCATCTCCTAAAGAAGAATATAGCAGTAATAAACCACTCAAATCTGTTGCTCGTTTCATGCATTCTTCAGCCATTTCTAACTGCAGACATTAAATGAGCAAAGAGATCAAAAGTTGTATAAAAGTGTAGTCAATAGCAAAATATAAAAAGTAGATGTTGGTCTCAGTTGAGGTCTTTCCGGACAACGTATGGGCTGGTTCGGGTCTGAAAACACTGAATCAAATCATCTGGTAAGTACTCATTAACATAAAACAATACCTTCCCATTGGACATAGATAATTCTCCCAGTTGCTTCCATTTGGACTCACTCTGAACTTCTGTGGCAATATCCTGTAAAAGGACAGTATTATATGTATCACTCAACTTGAGAGCAATAACATCACAAAGTTTGAGAAGTTTTAAAAACAAGATAAAAATTCCTTAGATGCTAAATAATTTAAAGCTATCATGACTTCCTACAAAAACACATGTCCTTACCTTCGCAACCTCTAATCTACCAAGCTGGATTGCAAGCTCAAATCTATAATCAGGATCTGTGGCTACTTCCAGAGCTTCTTCCACCATACCTCGTGATTCCAAGAAACGAGCCACACTAGGAATCAATGACAAATTGTTATCTACAGTAAAAGAAACATCTTCATAACCAAACTTCAAGACCCAATTCTACAGGGGTTTAAAGCTAAAGAAGAGGAAAGGAAACCATGCATGGTACACACATGAGAAAGGTTCAATTCATAGATCCAGAGCATGGATAATATATTATCACCTAAAGGTAGATTGAAGCACACCATCAATGAAATCGTTTGGCCTTCAACTAAAGAATAAAGTTTGCATCCAATAGATTCAATAAAGGATTTTAATCTAAGAGATCTGTTGGAATTATTTAAATGCTTGTTCAGAAAAAGGGAGGAACAAACCGAACTTCGGGTATGAAAGGACAGAACCATTCTGGAATATCAAATTTCAGTACTTTCATCCAAACAAAGGTGTTAAGAAAGAAAACAAATAATAATAATCCAGAACACAAAAGAGAAGAGTCTGCTCATACGAATAACTTTGAAGTCCCCAAAAATATGTTATGGATTATTATGTTGCACTGCAGAAGAAATTACAAATCCTACATTCACTAGCCTTCACCAGTAGCCAAGAGATGCTATGTCTCAGACGTCCAATTTACCTGTTGTGATGCTCCTTTGGAATTGACAGTAAAACTTCATTGGCCCTTTCTATATCTCCACGCATCACAAGAGTCTTATATTCAATCAAACTAAGAAGTAAAGTGTATCCCATGACACTGCAAAACGTATGAAAGAAACTGGTAAAAGATCACTCATTATGTAAACAAAAAGCATGCAGCTTCTGAAAACAAAGAAGACTACTAACTTGAGTTCTTTATCAATTAGATACACACGACTATGACTTGCAAGATATCCCAGCAAATACGTTGGGCGGTCCAGATGATACATGGTTGTCACCTAGAATGGAAGGGTTACATTTTTAGATGACATTAAAAACACAAGGGAATCATCAAGTAGCAAATACAAAACTCTCCAAGCACAGATGGAAAAATGGAAGACACCTCGCCTCCAACACAGTAATTAAGTCTCCAAGAGGAATTGTTGTAAATGAAGCAGTCCCCAACCCATAAGCCTGTCCTAACACGCTCATTGGTTTCATGGAGAAGCTCAAAAGCATCTTCAACACCTTGTTCATCCACAGGTCTTCCACTATCCAAATATGAGGAAACTATATCTCGCTGCAATATTCAACATTGACACATATATTTATGAAGCTAACTGAACCATCAATAGACACCATAAGTCATACATAAGAGGACAAATCTAAAAAGGAATCTCACATTGTATTTCAGGATGTAGAAGGATGATTCACTGGCAATTGTTACTAGATCACCACTGTCAGCCCAATAAAGGTTCTGAAATGTTCAAGATCAATTAGTTATAGGGAAAGATTTACTTTTAAAACAGTCCAATAACATCCAATATTTAGAAGGGAAAATATGACGTTACCTTCACTGTAACATCAATTCTTCTAATCAACCTGCACTCAACCCAATCATAGAAACAAATGAAATTGTTTGAGCACATCGCCAACAAAGTTCCACCATAAATGCGCTCAGCTGAGAAGGTTGGCCGAACACTCCTCTTTTCCTGAAACAAGTCACCTTATTTAGTTTATAATATTTCCCAGAAAACGTTGTCTCTGTTACAACTTACGACCATACATGAAGAAAAATTTTCCTTTCATAATACAGTACTCAAAGTACATACCAAGAAATGGTACACACCTGGAAATTTTTGCTGAAAATCTTAATTTTTGATGTACTTTCCCTGACAGCATATTCTCCATCCAATGACCAAACAAATTCCAGTGCTGAACCAAATGATCTATTTCTCCAAGCCAAAGCTGTATATATGATGTACTCACCATCTCCACAGACAACAACGAATCTACCATTGGGATTGTGTTTTAAGCTCTGGATCACAAAATCGATCATGAAATAAGTAATCTTTATAGAATATGTGTGGACACCAAAATCATCCAGAAAATGATATTTCAAGTGATAAAGGATGCTCAAGATGCAGGTGCAATATAACATGAACATAAAATAATGGAGATTTCCAATGTATACCATAAAATTAGAAATATGTTTCATCTACAACACATACAAAGAATTTTAATACATCCAAATGCAGATACATAGCTTCAACAAATATGATAATGAAGGCATTATTCATCGCACACATATTAAATGAAAAAAGAAAAATCCCCACTTACTTGTGGATAAAGATCACAAGTGCCAAGCTCCTTGACAGCCAAAGGCAATCTCTCTCCGTCAGTAACCTAAAACACAGGGCAAAAGCTTATAATTCAACAATATGGAAAATAATAATTTACCCTTCAATAGGCAAGGTTAGGCAGCAACAAAGAAGCTGGTTTAATTGAGTCCCAACCTCATAATCTGCTCCAATGCTTTTAATGTTCACAGTTTGTATTTCATTGTGCTTGGCCCATATAATCTTTCCACTACTGTCCATACTAGCCACAGGTACTTCTCGACCTATTTTAACCATAATGGTTCCTTCATCATAGCCAATCACAATCCTGCAAAGACAATATGAAAGTCCAACATCCAGTTGTAATCGACAAAGAACAAAAGCTTCAGATAGATGCTACTAGGTGAACAATCACACAGAATTGTTCAACCAAAGGAATTTTTCTACTGAAATATTTGAGGGGAAACAAAATAATCTCTTTCCAAGAATTTTGCAGATAATGCAAGATTGACAACAAAGTATAACATGCTTGATCACTATGTAACTCCTCCAAATCAATTTAGACACTTCAACAACAATTTTTTAACACTTTTGTTAAGAAACCATAATCAGAACGCTTACTTGCGCGAACCCTTCATGTATCCAATAGTCCAAACTCTTTCCAGACCATAGTTCAATGTGTTCTCAAGCCTGAAAGTCAATGGAAGACATTACATTTTAAGAATGGAAGAGAGAAAAACATTTCATTGTTGACGTAAACCAAACTTCCCTCCGGTCTCCACCTTCAACCCAAAGAAGAAAAGGATGAATGATAAAAGCTACGTACAGGTATCGGCAAAAGACGAGAAGAACAAGATATAACTAAAAATATTGAAAAAAAATATAACCAAATCCCACTTCTGGGTGAAAAATAAGGCAGCAAATTTGTTGCAACAGTTCCCAACTATGGTTAGATCAAATATTCAGCAGTTCATTGAAGATTTACATAGTTTAATCAGTCCAGGATCATGATTCAAATATAGCTGCAACGCAAACTACCAATTTCATAAAGCAATTATAAAATATATAAACAACTAAAACACGCCTTGATCATCTTCAAAAAAAAAGAGAAAGGGGAACATCTCCTTAGCACATAACACACCAAAAAATATCCTACATAAAAAAAAGGTTCACCTATAAGTTGTTGCATGCCATATTCTAACAGTCCCATCCTCAGAACCAGTTATGATTATAGGAAGCTCTGGATGAAAGCATACTGCAGAGACATTATGTGTGTGGCCTTCAAGCGTTTGGACACAACTTTTGGTTTGATAATCCCACACCTGTTAAACAATATACCAATATCAAGACAGGTCTGTAAAGTCATAACCATAAAACCACAATTGAAATTGAAAGTAGACCTTGGCAGTGTGATCATCAGAACCAGTAATCAGATAAGGTTTATCACCACCAGTAAAATAATCAACACAATTTACTCCCTTCTGATGGGCGTCCAATGTGAAATTTGGGTCTGGAGAGCCAAGATTCCAAATCTAAAAAGGAGAAGATGAGATGCAATCCAAAATATTCCATCCAAAAATTGCACTGGAAAAGATACATGCAAAGATAGTAGTCACACCTTTATGGTTCGATCAAGGGATGCGCTAGCAAAAGTATTGGTGTCTTTTGGATTAAAGGTCACTTGCATTACATAATGTGAATGTCCCTCAAAAATCTGAGTACACACCCAACCCTTCTCCCAATCCCAAAGCTTTATAAGCATATCATCTGATGATGATAACACATAAGGGAGGGTAGGATGGACGGCCACACACCTAATGTAATCTGTATGTGCCTCGAATACTTTAATCTTATCCATTGTATTATAATTGTAAACACGAATAAACATGTCATCAGCTCCAGCAACAACCCACTGTTTCCGTGCTATAAACTTGGCTGACCTAACTGCAAAAAAGAATGCCACAAACATCAAAGTAAATGCTGATCGTAGAAAAAGTGAAAACAACCAAAGTGGCCGAAGGCTGGCTGTGATATCAATACATAATAATAAAATCAAATACCTGGCAATTCAGTGACCTCAAAAGACTTTGCCATGGTCTGGATGATAAAGAAGTTTTGAGTTAGAAGGAAAACACAGATAAAATCATAATAGAATAAAGAGATACAAAGAATGATCATAAAATATGCATCAACCTCAATAATTTGTACAATAAAAAACAAGGGGGAGATTTTTCATAGAATCTGAACAGAAAAAGAAAGACATTTTGCAGTTTCTTTATATTAACTAATCAGTTAAATGCTGGACATTCCATTAAATTGTGCTATAAGATCCTTGCTCTAGTCGCATTTTCCAAAATAGTTACCTAGTAAAACAAAAGGCATAAAGAACAAGATAGAACAGGAATCAATTTCCAATTCACTTCACTGATTACAAATGCGGGATGTAAATTGCACTTTTCTGATATCAAATTTAGAATAATTTTATTATCATAGTCAATCAATAATACCAAGAGAAAGTTTGAAGGCAGTTACAAAGACAAAATACAATGTAAAAACCCAAACCTGTGACTGGTAATTCCAGATAACAACAGTCCCTGAATATAAACTCGCCAATATCCTGCAATAGCAAGTATATCAAACAACAGTCTACTTTAAAGTTCTTCTCCAAGTTTCTTCAAGCTAAAAAGGTTTGTCATCTTTTAAATTACTCATCATTCAGTAATTGCCACTACGTGGATGTTATCCACAGAATATACATAGCTGTAAGAACTCAGTTTACCATGGTTCAGTTGGATGTAGATCGACAGACTTTACTCTCTCTGATCTTTGAGCAAGTTTCCTCTGAAACACAAAGCAAAAAAGGAAAAACTCAGTATCAGAAACCTGTAAGTACATAAATTAGATGCAATCCAGATATAGGAACCAAAAATGAAGATAGAATTGTGGAACTATACCTTGATTTCAAGTCTGAGAGGCTGTTGAAACAAAATGAAAAAGAAACAGAGGAAAATGAAACACATCAGCGTCAAATCGAACACCAGATCTCACAATAACCAAAATACAAAATCCACATATTATCCCCGAGAAAACGAAATAAAGTTCAGAATCTCAGCCACCAAACAAGCCTTCAAAATTCACTCCAAGCCTCGCATTGAGCAAAAAATAAGCCACCGTATCGCCAAATCCAGCACTCACACATCTAACACACACTCAGATCTTATGCAAATTCAAGACCCCAACATTCCGTTTGGCTGCTAAACAATGAGAAAAATTATCCAGTGTCTCTGATTCCGAGCAACCAAACAGGCCGTAAACGACTCCCAACTGACACATTGTACTCAATAAAAATCTAAATGCAACCAATTACATGATTTCGCGCTAAGCCTTGACAAAGTTAAAGGTTTAGTGATTAAACAGCGTCAAATCGGAGTAGATTTTAACCAGATCTAAGCTAAACAGGACACTCCAGAGCAAGCATCAAAACGACAACACAATTACTACATGAATTGTAATACGATGACAAAAAAACGAACTCACCATACTGTCGCAGACCCCTAGAGCTATAGATCCAAGTAATCTAGCTTGGATAGAGAGAGGAAGGGAGACCGGCTTTCGTATTGAAGACACCTGAATGTCAAATTAAAATGCGTCTGTAGGTGTAGGAACCGGAGAGGATGCTTGATACATATATAATTTAGAGCCCCCTAGTAAGTAGTTGAGTTGGTGGAGTAGAATGTGAAGAACCGGTTGATGTAATTTATAGGCTATTAAGACAGTTCAAAAATTTACCCAATACGTATTTAAAGGGTAACGATTAAAGGTTCTTCTATTAAAAAAAAGTATATAATTTAGAAGTAGTGGAACAATGATGATTAATGATATTAAATCACTAAATTAAAGAAACTTGACCGAATGAAACCTTTGACTTGGTATCAAAGAACAAGTCCATTATTCCATCTCTCGATGGTTGCTGATCAACAACCACGAAAGTTATCCAAAGTTTTGACAATCTTGTTCCAACAAGCTCACTGTTTTCTCATTTTCTTCACCTACCCTTGTTTTAAAATCCCAAATTATAAGAAACTTTTCGTGGTTGAGGGTTAACTATGACTTAGCCAACAACACCAACCCCCCACGTTCGATAAGATCATGACATCCATATATGTTTGGTTGTACCTCGATTTCAGCTAACACAAAATCTTATGTATCTGTCTCAAGCGCCAAACTCTCTTTTTTGTCAGAACTTAAAAGGGTTATTTAATGACGAGCAATGTTGCTTGGACCGCAATTAAACGATAACTAGAATCTGCTAGCTTGATAGCATCGGTTACCTAGTTTGACTGTCCTATGCCTGTGAAACCTGTGAAAAGAGCAACAGCTAGATTGACGTGTAAGGAGAGATATAAAAATGGAGACTGACATGGTCAGAAATGTTACTACCTCACAAGTGTCTAAGCAATAAAGTGCATGGCACTCGTTTGAAGACAACTAATGTTACCTAAAGCTTTTTAAGGAATCGAACTTCCACTCTAATATGATTTATCAAAGAAGACATGTTAAAATTCATATTAGCTAGCAAGGCAAAACATTCCATTTATTGTATCTTAACCAATAGGCAACCAATATCCTTTGAAAAAGATGTTATGTATGTTGTGGGATCTGTTGTGGCTTGTGACTTGTGGCTTGTGGCTTGTGGCTTGTGGCTTGTGTTTGATAAATCTTTGGCCTTCATTATGTGCAGACAGCATTCTTTGACATAAATGGATAACAGGAAACGTGATGCTATCTTTAAGGCTCTTATGTTTTTCGAGTTTTGGAATGGTCAATTGGAGTTAATGAGAATGGTGATGTTCCTATGCTTGTATGTATGCGTAAAAAAACGTTGCAGGAGTGAAAATGCTAGAGGTTGTAGGGCGTTGACAGTTCCAAGTAGGGAAGCTAATATACGTAGGATATTGAATGAGGGTGATCGGAATAGCCAATGGGATTTAAGGATGGACTTAAATGCATTTCACATATTATGTGAAATGCTTCAAGTCCACGGTCGGTTGCCGAATACGGGTCATGTGCCAATTGAAGAAAAAGTATTAATCTTCCTACGAATATTGGCACAAAATGAATCTAATAGAGTATTACAAGTTAGGTTTATGAGATCTGGAGAAACAATTAGTAGGATCTTCCATAGTGTGTTGAAGGCTGTACTAAATCTCCACCAGCTGTTGTATGTAAAGCCCATTCCAATTGCAGATGATTGCACAGATGGTAGATGGAAATGGTTTAAGGTTAGTATTTGTATGAAGATACGATAACTTCCAATTTGCAATTCATGACATTACTGAACTTTAATTGTATTTGTTGGGAATTGTTTCATAGGGTTGCCTTGGTGCGCTAGATGGGACCTATATAGATATAACAGTTCCCTTGTCAGACAAACCAAGATACAGAGGAAGGAAAGGGAGAATATGCACTAATGTCTTGGGGGTGTGTGACAAGGACTTAAACTTTGTGTATGTTCTAGCTGGATGGGAGGGTTCAGCATCTGATTCAAGGGTGTTACATGATGCAGTGACTAGGCGTAATGGACTGAAAGTTCCAATTGGTATGTAAGATAACAAATACCAACAACTTGCTTTTGTTTGCAAATGTTTGATTAGAATTACAAAAGTAATAGTGTCATTTGTTTATAGGGAATTACTATTTAGTAGATGCTGGCTATACCAATGCTCCAGGCTTTCTTGCACCTTATAGAGGCACAAGATACCATATTCAAGAGTGGGCCAGAGATGGAAGAGCACCTAGGAACCCTGCGGAGCTTTTTAATAAGAGGCATTCAGCTGCAAGGAATGTCATTGAGCGTGCATTTGGGCTGCTGAAAAAAAGATGGAAAATTCTCAGAAATCCATCGTTTTACGCAGCAAACACACATGTGCACATAATTCTCGCATGTTGCCTGTTGCATAACTTTATTAGGCTACATATGAGTTATGATCCTGCAGAGGCAACTCCTCTTGCAGATGAGGATCAGCCATTTGGGGAAGATGCATCGTTGCCCCAAATGGTTGACCGTGTTGAAACAACTACTGCTTGGAGTCAATGGAGAGAGGATTTAGCTCGAAGCATGTTTGACGAATGGAGAAGCAACCACTGATTGTGTACTTTGATTTGCTTTATGTGATGTATATTGCATTGGGGAATTGCTTTATGTGATGTTAACTGAATTGGTTATGTGTTGTTCATTGAATTGGGGATTGGATTTATGTGATGTTCATTGAATTGGGGATTGGATTTATGTAATGTCTATTGACTTTCTCATGAAATCATTACTTCTTTCACATAATTCAATATTATATTCAATGTATATTGTTTAATCATTTGTGCAAATGGAATGTATTGGGAATGACATTGCATGGTTTAGGTGCAATGTCAAGGATTTGGACTGAAGCTGAAACCGATGCATTTGTGACGTTCATGGAGGAGGTTGTTGTGGCTGGTCACAGAGCTGATAATGGCCAGTTAAAGCCTGGAACTTTCCAAATGCTGGCTAGAATGATGCAGGACAAGTTTCCTGGTTGTGGCATTGAGAGGAGGCATGTCAAAAATAAACACAAGAGGTTAAAGGATAAATATCAGACAGCCTTTGACATGTTAAATTGCAGTGGGTTCGGGTGGAACGAAAGCAAGCAGTGCGTTGAAGTCGACAGCAAGCAAGTCCTGGATGAATGGATGAGGGTGATTTCTAAAATTCTTCTTTGTTCATTACATTATCTTTATAATGAGAAGTTTCCACGGCTGACGTTTTCATATGTTTTACCCAGGGGCACCCCAACAGGTATTATACTCCAGGCAAGCCTTTCCCACTTTACCCTAGGCTGGAGTTTGTGTTTGGGAGAGATAGAGCAACGGGGGCAAGTGCCCAAGATGTTGCAGATGCTATTGGTGACCTGCAAACGGATGACACTGAAGGTGAAGGACCAGCTGATCCACTAGCGTCTGCCTCCCAATTTGATGCGACAACCCCATTGGTCAGTCCTCCTCCGACTACTTCAGCCAATGTATTTGGTTCAGTCGCCTCGTCCAGCAACACGGACGGAGCAAGGCAAAACAAAGGCAAAAGGAAGATGAGGGACATCGAAGTTTTAGAAAACGTTGCTGCATCTTTCCTTCTTGCCATTGATAGTGGTAAAGAAAGTGCTAGGATCGTTGCTGATGCTATTGTAGGATTGCATGGGACGAGGCTTGGTGATGAGCTTGGGAAGTTGGGCTTCTCCACTGAAGAAGTCATCAAGATTGGAAGGATATTCGCAAAGGATGTTCCTGCTGCGAATCTGTTTTGGGATCTAAATGACGATCAGAGACCGCGTTATATCAGGGAGCTGCTAGATGACGATGTTTGACATCGTCAAGATGTTTGGGTTGATGTGTTTTGTTGAGCTACTTCCTTTGTAGTAGCTTAATATGGATATATATATTTGTACTGTTACATCAACTAGGATTGTGATGTTGTATTTGACTTGATGGTGTGTTGACTTTGACTTGATGATGTGCTCACTTTGTTATGTTGATGTGTTGACATTGTGTTTTCAGCAGACAACTTATGATCAATGCTTAGTTATTATAACTTCTTCATGTTAGTCATTTTCCTACGTGTTCGAATGATGATAATATGATTCAATTTCAGGTACGTAGATATGGCCAGATACAGCTTTTACGTTGTCTTTGCTGGACGCCAAGTTGGAATTTTTACCAATTGGGAAGATGTTAAGTTGGTCACTGAGGGGTTTCCCAATGCTCGATTCAGGGGATATCAAACTTTGGAGGAAGCACAAAGTGCGTATGCCATGGACCAATATAGGCCGCCTCGTCGCATTGCAGACATTGTTCCTACTATCAATGAACCATCCTCCATTCCGATTCCATCCGCTCTTCCAACAACTGAACAAGTCACTGAAGTTCGGGCAGTGCCGCCAAACATCGGTTGGACTAATATATTTTTAGCCACAGCCATTGGAGTCATCTTGGGGATGATTCTAAAGGACATTATTTCTAAAATATAAGGCGTTAATTTACATTGAACCAAATATTTCAGACGTTCTATTAATGCTTAGATGTTTGTTTTGAATGAGAAGTTGAACCTATAATGTAATTAATTATATGAATGTATGTTGAACCTATGATGTAATTAATTCTATGAATGCTTAGATGATATTTTTCCATGTATGTTAACCATATTCTAATAATAAAAACAAATTATAATATAATGATAATAATAATAATACATACATACATACAAACATACAAACCCCAACCCCATAATGTCATAAACTATCCCATAAAACATAACATACAAACCACTCACGGGTGACTTATAGGTTTGTATGTTTTACAGGGTTTGTCCCGTTAGCATGACTAACGCAGTAAAAATTGAGGGTCAAATCGTAATTATCAAACAACTAAATTAGTTGTTCAGCCAAAACGCTCCTCATTGGCAGCTTTTCACAAATTAACTTGTTGGGTTTAGTCAGTCAACCCAACTAACCAACAACCAAACAACACTAATAACTTTTTGATAAAGTCAAACAGCTGATTTTAGTCGATTAGTTAAGAAATAGCTGATCAGCTATTAACCAAACAAGCCATAAGTCTGGTTCAAATACTTGTTGAAAGAATAAAAGTCGAATGCTAATTAAACACCCATTTCTTAAACCAAGTTCAACTTCAATAAAATCATGTTTCATTCCATGAAGTTTGGGAGTAGAAAGCTCCTTTATCGGTTTACTTGCATACCCTGCCAGTAGGAGAAGGTGTAAATATCTTCTTAACTCAAATTTTGGTCAATAGATTAATTACAATAATTCATTATACGTTTTTGTCTTTAATCTTGTGTCTTTGGCCAATTATACCGTTACTTTTGAAAATAACAACAACAACAATTTCGAAATGCTACAGGTATCTCGCTCCACCTTTATCATAATAGGTATATTTTCACTTACTTCAATCCGTCGTTCTCTCCTTATCTCCTTCTTTTAGATCTTGGCCAATGAATGGAAGATCTACATCATTTTCACTTCTTAAGCTTTTTTTTTTTTTTTCCCCCTCCAATATTGATGCTCGTAAATATATTTACGAATGTTCACCTCATGCACCAGTTAGGTTTAAGCCATAATTTGTGAAGAAGTACGCCGTGCTCTTAGCTTACGATCATCATATGAAATTTCCAACTTTTAACTCTTTTATGTAATCTTCTTAAGGATATAGTGTTATTGTGGTAAAAGGACAAGGATAATTATGTTGGTACGTACTAAGGTAATTGCTAGTCAGTATCAATTTGGTAATTAAAAAGTTAATTTCACCTGCACTTATATTCATAAGCAACCAATGTATATGTATATATAAATAGGAATCTGCAACAAAACAAGTTATACTGGTGAATCACGTGTACAAATCACTCCTTTCGTTTTTTTTAATGGCAGAAATGTGGGAGGGCTAGATCACTACTCTTTGTTCGTTTGAAGGTCTCTGTCATAGCCGTTGAAGGGTCTCACGCCCGCTAACCATAAGGGACCCTCCTTCCCCTTATCCTGTTCAGGACCCCAAGAGAAAAAGCGAAAGACAAACTGTGCTTAGCAGGTTGAGATCAAATCAAACACGGTCTAGTAATTTATTTTTAAGTTTTTTTCATAAAATGCAAACTGTACAAGATTTTTTAAATAAACGCATGAAGATGTTACGTATAATTTACCCGTCATAAAATACAACGCAGAAGTAGTGTGTAGAAAGCAAGTTTCACAATAATTGTAAATCATATTTATATTTTTGAGCTCAAAATAACCTAATAAAATTTAAGTTTTGAACACTTTATG
>JANZLK020000018.1:886204-900162 GCA_026937615.2 Erythroxylum glaucum
TTTAGTTATTATTAAAATAAATTAATTTAATCTTATTTTATATTTTCATGGTTAAACTTTTTCACTACATTACTTCTTTGTGAATTTAACCTTTGATTAACCTTTGGCCTTTGCTCTGTAAGAAGAGCCTCGCTTCAGAGAAACAAACAGAGACCCGCGCCGAAGTCCAACGCAACTGTAGACAACATTTCCGAAACGTCGCTGAGGCGGACTTGACGTTACTTAACGGAGGAGGCTTTCGAAATCATCCTTAACAACTACAACCCACTTTTGCTAATGCTTATGGAGTATCTCTTGGAAAGGGAGGTTTTAAACTTAAAATCAAGACGAAAAATTCATACAAGTACCCAAGGCAATATCCTACAAACAGGGCATAGATAGTGAATACTTAAAAGCCTCATTGGAGAGCTTTTAAAACTCCCCCAACAACGAAGATCACTTAGAAACCCTTGAGAAGACGAAAGCCTCCTCTACCAATCTCTTGAAAACCCTCCTTTCAAAAACCCGGATTCTAGAGAGTCGCTTTAGACAACAATAAAATTTGGGCGGAAAGTTACAAACGAGAACATCGTGTCTACGAACCCTACTGACCAGGAATCTGTCTTCTCTTTGAAGGGTTCTTAACCAAAGAAGGGCAACTTATAGGGCACAATTATGCAGCATTTGTAGCCTCCGACTTATCAGTCTCCATCGGCTCTCCAGATGCGGAAGGTACATCACCCGTCCCAGCTCCAGCAGAGTCGCTGGCACCATGGTTATTGGAATCTCCACTCTGCGGTTGATCACTTCCTTGAGGAGGAGGTGTAGCAGGGGTCTCAGAAGTGGCCGGCTTTGCTGGTGCTGGTGCTGGTGCTGGCTTTGGCTTCGTCATTATCGGTCTGCAGAACCTGTTGAAGCAACATTTAAGATTTAAGCATCTTCAAGAAACGTAATACAGAATGATCCACAGCAGTGAAACTTAACTAGAGGTCAACATTCACTTCTCAAGTAGAAACCGGCTCAACAACCTTAAAATAAGATCCAAGAACAACCAAGAGGACATACCTGTCAAGTGCTTCAGCCTTCTTTCTCACATCAGCCGACAAAAGGGCCGGGCTAGCATACTTGGGAAGCGAATCCTGATGGTGTTTTTTCTCTCTTAACCAGGCTTCTGCTTCCACACACTCATTCAGAACCTACAAGATATTGGGATTCAATAGAAAAATCAACAACAAAGAATAGGATACAGTACAGAATTAACAGACTCTCACTTTCTGCTTTTCAGCCAACTCAATGTGGTCAAATTTGGGATCATTAGACATTGCTGCCTCTCTGTAACTGTTAACGCAATAAACAAGTTGATCAATCACGGAACTCCTCTCTGAATGCTCTTTATAGCGCTCTTCAATGGGATCCCCTTGCTGCAAATCAGATATATATGATTATGAACTTCACATTAAATACTAACACAAGCAGTAAGAGCCTATACACAAACATGCATCCCTACTTTCTTGAGCTCCTCAAGCTTCGCAATGTAAACACCCTTTGTTTCATCTTCACCATCTTCATATAACCAATCTTCAACATCCTGAAGTTTTGACATGAACTGCTCCCTTTCTGGATCAGTGACAAATTCATGATATTTGTCTCCAAGCTGTTTTCACAAGAGCATTATTAGTGACATGATTTGCTGAATTCAAAAATAAGTTTGTCAATTTAACCAGCAAGAATTTCATACTTTGCTCCTCATGTCATACACATATGCTTCAACAGCATTTTTCTTGTCTTTAGTTTCTTCCATTACTCGATCTTGAAGTGCCATTTCAAATTCCTTTTCTACCGCTTTCTGCACATCTGTCAAAGGTAGCCCACCATAAACTAGTTCATCCACAGGGATATTTGTTTTTTTAACCTTTTTCTTTGGAGCCTCAGCCTGACACAACAACACAAATAATCACCGTTAGCAAGATCCACAAACCTGTTACAGGTGAACATCATGGACAAACTGAATAACCCCACCTTGGTATCAGTATCCATTTGTGCAGGCTTGTCACCTGGATCTGGTACTCCATTTTCAAATCCAGAAGCATCAGCAGTTCCTTTAGCTTCTTGCATATTGACATCACTCTCAGTAGAGCTAGGAGGAGCTCCATCGTTATGCACTTCATCAGTATCCACCATTCCGGACTCTTTTGATGGCTCTGTTGTTACAGGAACTTCAACCTCTTCTTCCTCCAAAAGCTGACATGAAAGAATGTACAGTACATCAATAGAACTGCAAATGGACTACCATATGCTGTATGCAACCTCAATCAAATGGCAGTGATAAGAATTACCGTTGCTGACTCAATGGCCACAATTCCATGCAAATTGAGACGGGCTTTAACCTTAACCTTAGCCCTTTCACTATTTGTAGTTTGAAAAGGACCAATCTGCACAAGAATAAGAGTTAAAGCGAGTGTGACATAATGGAGTATGTGACAGAGCTCACAACACAAATGCACTCGCAAAGCAATAAAATCCTTACTGTGTAGGTGCTAATCTTGGCAGGAGCCTGCAAGTCGCCGACATCAGCATATTGCACATCTATAATGAATGTACCTGACCTGTAGAACGTCAAAGCCTTAATGCTAGGTATCGGGTTCCCCTTGGGAAAGACGATTGTACTTTGTTGATTATCAGCTGCTCCATTCTGAGAGTCCAGGGCACCACCCTTCCATGATAAAGCTATTGAGAATGGGAAACTCTCATTCACCTGCACTTCAAATGGTCAATCATTTTGGACTGTGATGCAGAGAGGTTGAGCAAATGGGAAACTAAAAGAAAAAGGAAAATGAAATATGACTTAAAATAGCTGAGAATTGGTCCTTCAAACACCCACTTCGGGGAAAGAGGTTATCATAGACCACACACACAAAGACCTTCACAAAGCAGAACTGACACTTTTGGAGAGAAATATAGCCATGCTATGGCTCACTAAACCAACATTCCACTCACTATAAGGACTGACACATCTTCTACACTTGAATAAGTGGTGTCAATACAAGAACTAATCAGTCCAAATATATGGTCACAAAGAGTACAGAGATACCTCATTTGTCCACATTTTCACATGCCGATCTCATACACAATTAATATTTAAAAGATATGGCTCTGACAAGTTGTAGGCAGCACATCACAGACTGGAACAGAAATGAAGATGAACATTTAATAGATAAGTGATTGACCATGACTTTTACCTGAAAGTCTCGAACTTTAAATGTTGGACTAAGAATGGCACATTGCAAAGCACAACCCCTAGCAACACACTCGCTAGCATTCATTGTCCGTCTTGGTTCCTTCCCAAAGAATTCAGCCAATATTTTCATAATGGCAGGAACACGAGATCCGGAACCAACAACCTCAACCATGTGAACATTCTCAACAGCAAGTCCTGCCTCATGAAGGGCCTTTTCCAAAGGCCTCTTCACACGTTCCAAAATTGGAGCACTAATCTGTTCAAACTCTTCTCTTTTAATGAACCCTCTGACATCTTTCTCATCCATCAAGCACTCAATATTTAGAGGTGCTTCAGGATTGGCACTAAGAACTTTCTTCAGCTTCTCACAAGCGGCTCTGAGCCTGAGACAAGCCCTGGCATTCTGGAAAACATCAATTTTATACTCTTCCTTAAACTTTGCAGCAAAGTGGTGGAAGAGAACTTCATCAAAGTCCCTACCACCCACGGACCGATCAAATGAATGAGCCAGTATCTTGAGCTGACCTTTCTTGAACCCCGCAATGCAAACTTGCATGCTGGCATGTCCAATGTCGACAAATGCAACATTTAATTGATCATTCTCAGGTAAATCAGTCTTGTAAATGCCGTAAGCCAGTGCTGTGGCTGTTGTTTCATGAATCAAGCGGAGAGGATGCAGTCCAGCAATTGTTGCTGCATCCAAAACAGCCCTCCTTTGAATATCAGTGAAAAAAGCTGGAATTCCAATACAACAATCCACAACTGCAGCATTCAGGTTCTTCTCAGCAATGCCTTTCAAATTAGAGAAAACCATAGCTAGAATTTGGGTAGGGGTGAATGTTCTCACTTCCCCCAGATACCGTGCATGAATCAAAGGGAATCCATCAGGGCCCTCGGTAACAGCAAAAGGCAATGAAGTGAGATCTCTTTGCAATTCAGGATCTGAGAAATGCCTGCCAATGAACCGTTTGATCTGAGAAATAGTATTCTTGGGATTCATCATACTTGAGGCAGCCCCTGCAGTTCCAATGAACCGTTGTTTATCACCAAAGCAAACAATGGCAGGAGTTTCCCGCTTTGATTCATCATTGAGCACAACGTCAATGCCCCTTTGCCTCGCAACGGCAACAATACAGCTTTCATTGCCAAAATCAAAACCGACCACGCTCATGTCTTACAAGCAGCACTTCCAAGCAAAGTGCCTGTACAAGACCATTGTCAGCAACACACCACAAACAATAATACATATCCAAAGAATGTACCATATATATCATCATAGACATTAGTTCTTTTTGACTAGTTAAAAGCAAACAATACATTTCTTTCCAGTTATGCTATTACCATAGCAACACAAACATATATAAAACGCGATGCAAGATCAGTAACAAAAGTCACATAATTCCATTCAGAACCAATCAAATTCCTAAAATTTGCGTGCATCAAGATCCAAAACCCATGCGTATTTAGCAGTAAACTATACGAATACCCAGAAGAAAAAAAAAAAAGTCAGAACGTATATCTAACACAAGAAAACAAAGACCAAAAAGTCATCTTCGATTCAACGTTCAATTGCGAAACCACAATTAACTTAACAGTAAAGACCTGATCAATTTAACGCAATCAAATCTGAGCAACAAACAGACAACCAGCAAAAAGATAGAAAGCTAATGAAATCAAAAATGAGAAATGATCTAAAGAAAACACACAGGTCACGACGTCTCCACAAGTAAACAGATGAATTGAAGCAAGTAAAACAAACAAAGAGAGAAAGAGGGCTCACAAAGATCTATTAGATTTAGAGAGAGAGAGAGAGAGGGCGGGATGAGATTTATATGTATATGTAGAGATCAATTTTAAGTGAATCTAAGAGGTGTGGGCGATTCTAGAATCCTCTGTCATTTGCTCTTTGGTTCTAAGGTTTTCCTTTTATTTATTTGTTTAATTTTTTTCTTTTCGAGCTTGAAGAGAAACACACTGACGTTTGTTTTCTAGGGGAGACCAAACAAAGAACCGGCGTGGGCTACTTAATTATGGTTTTGTTATTTTTAAATTTAAATAAATCTAATGATGTGGTTTTATTATATATAATTAATTGAACGAGAAATGTGTGGGGATGTCTAGACTTTGGTTGCTTCTAGAAAGATCTAAGATCTTATGGACCCTTGCCAGAAAGTGGGCTTTCCTTGTGAAACTGAAGCATGTAATTACTTTGAAAAGTTGAAAATCTACGTTTGAAATTTCTTTCGAAGATTGAAACGACAGCGCTGCTCCAGTGACCATTGGCGGGAAATCCCACCTGTCACTAGGGTTCAGTTTGTCCTCAGTCCGCCAACCCAGAAGACAAGTTTCTCGTTAACTCTTTCCGGAATCCAAACTACACCAGTAACGCCAAAATGCCAACGTACCAGATCAGTGGAATCGACGTGGATTTCCCGTTTGAGGCATACGATTCGCAGCTCGTTTACATGGAAAAAGTCATCTACTCTCTGAAGAATGTGAGTCAATCAAACAAGCTTTCTCTTTCAATCGAATGTTTATTGTACGGCTATATTGATTTTATGGGATTTTGAAACTTTTGCTTGGGTGAAGTTTTAACTGTTTTGTCATTCATTTAGAAGGAAAAAGGCAATTGCTTGACGATTAAAATTATGTTTTTAAATAATAAGTTTAGTTTTTTGAAGTGCTAAGAACCACTAGATTATTGGTTCACTATCACTTGTGATCAGTGATTTGAATCACAACGTGCAGTAAGTTATGATTCATTTGTCATTTAGAGAATGCGATCTGTTTCATTTTGTTTGGTATAGATCCCAAACTGCACAGTATGATTTTTGACCTAGAAGTAACTGTCTATGCTTATTTCACATTTACAAAACTTTGCTCATCTCTTCATCTATAATTTACCACAATTTGGAGAGGAAGTGTATGAAAAGCTTCATATTCCTTTTAACTACCAGCATGTATACTAAATGCGGTTGTTTGTGAGACTGCAGAGGTGTAATGCACTTTTGGAAAGTCCAACTGGAACTGGAAAAACTCTGTCCCTTCTTTGTGCCACTTTGGCTTGGAGAAAGAGTCTAGGTGGATTCTCAACTGGTAAGATTGGTATGAATAGTCAGAATTCTGGGATGGATGAATCACCACACCCCAATGCTGCCCGACTTCCTACCATTATATACACTTCACGCACTCACAGTCAAATCCGGCAAGTGGTTCAAGAATTGAAGAGGAGCAACTACAGGTCAGAGATTCATTTTAATGGGAACTATGATTTCAAACTAGATTTTAGTATTGGGTTGATTGCTCCTTCATTTTTCAGGATATTTAACTTGTTTACTAGCATACATTCTAAGCATGTCTCCACAATAGTTCTTGTCATGTTTCATATAGCTATCATGATGGCACAAGCACTTGGCTTCTTTGTAAGCATTTATCAATTGCATGTTAAAAAACTTGAGAAATTTAAATTGACCTTGTTGTCTTTTTCATATTGTCTTGATTCAAGTTGATTACTTGATATGATTATGGAGTTTAGAGCTAATAATGCCCAATTTTAAAGCATATGCAGGCCCAAAATGGTTGTACTAGGATCCAGGGAACAATTGTGCATTCATGAGGATGTCAGTTTACTGCATGGAAAGGTGCAGACAAATGCTTGTCATTATCTCCGCAGAAAGAGGGAAAATCAGGAAAAGCAGGAAAAACGTGGCTGCAGTCATTATTCTTGTGTTCCAGGTAGTTTGTTTTGTACATTGTAGAAGTATCATTTCAGAATAAACAGTGTTATGCAAGTAATTTCATAATGACATTTTTTCAAGAAATTGAAAATAGTATGTAATGGTCTCAATCAAATCTAACTTTATAGATTTATGTTCTTACCATAGATTTTGTGAAGAAGAATCCACATCTTGGAGACGAACCTATTGACATAGAGGATCTGGTTACTATTGGAAAAAAATTTGGGCCGTAAGTTCCGTCACACGAATCCTGTGTGTTTATTAGAAATGCATTTTCGTCATTTAAGTTGGGATTATGTTTGCTTTTTCTAGGTGCCCCTACTATGTAGCAAGGGAGCTCCACAAAGTTGCCGATATCTTATTTGCACCTTATAATTATGTAATTGATAGTGCCTATAGAAAATCTCTTACAATTGATTGGAATAGCAGTATATTGATATTTGATGAAGCTCACAACCTGGTAAGTGCAAGCTGTTGAGAAAGGTTTAACCTGGAAATAAGGTTCACTGTAAACCTTTTCAGACCATCAATATGATATTAAGCTGTTTAGTCAATTCATTGAACAAACAATTAACATGCTGGTACTTTTTAATTGTGAACATGAACAATGCAGGAAGGATTATGTGCAGATGCAGCCTCCTTTGACTTGCCTTCTGGACTTCTAACAGCCTGCATCAATGAAGCAAAATCTTGTATTGACCTTTCTGTTGGAAGGAGAGAAAAATCAAATGACAAATCTGGAAATCCAGATAATTTTGCCATTCTTAGAGGTACATATTGGTCCATAATATCAAGTGCATGTTGCAGTTTTTACTGCTGCACCATACCATCAGATGTTCCCTAACCTTTCTATTTCTGCAAATACTACACCAGCATACTTGTTGGGAAATTAATGATCCTTTTTTGAGCAAATCCTATGCACTCATCTTGTACTGATGGCTTCATATGGACCAATTCATACCCTTACAGCACTTCTTTTGAAGCTTGAGAAGCGGATTGCTGAAGTACCCATTGAATCAAGGGAATTGGGATTCACGAGACCTGGGCCTTACATATATGAGCTACTTGCTGACCTTAACATCACTAGTGAAACAGCTTCTAAGCTGATTGATATAATTGATGAAGCTGTTATACTTATTGAGGAAGACAAACAGCACAAACCACAAGGCACTGCGTGCAGGCTGGAAAGTATTGGTGACATGCTTAGGATAATATTTAGAGATAAAAGCAATTCTCATGCAAGATATTATCGTGTAAGAATTGAATCTACATATCGGGTGTTACAATTTCTGTTGAATTAGATTGGAGCTTCATTTCAATTCCAATTCGCTTCTTTCAAAGAAATTGTTGTTCTATATTTGTTTCATTCTAAAGTTTGAAATTAATTTCTTTTCATTTTAGGTTCATGTGCAGGAAATTGAGGCAAATTCTGTCAATAGCTTAAAAGGTTATTTTCTTGAAGTCTATGTGAATATTTGGGCCACATAACTATAATATTATTACTTTCTTTTCTTTTATATTACAGCTCCCTGGCATCCCTTGTGCAACTTAACAGTTTATTATTGTATTATGTGGGGAACACAGGGGATAGCACTGGTTTATTTCATGTTTTTCTCACAAATCCTGTCAGGAATTATTTGTGAAAATTTTCACTGATTTCCTTTTTGTGAAAATTCCACAAAGATACTCTAAACATGATGTTAAGTGGTTTGCGGCAATGATGCACTGCACTGGTGGGGTCTGTAGGTGTTTTTGTTATGTGAGTGATGGAATTGCTTTATGGATAGAAAGAAGAATACTTGGGCAGATCAAATAACTAGTCACGTTCATTCTGCCCATTTTAAGTTTAGTTGAAGAGTCACAACACAGTATCAAAGCTTATGCAGCTACATCAGGTGATATGAACCATAAGCTAGCTTGTTTGAACATCTACTGCAGAAAAATCACAATGCATGACATTTTCTTTTGTTAGTTCTCTTCAATTTCTTGTCCATTTTGAACTGTATGTTCCATAAAAAGAAGTTTTCCCTCAATTCAATCACTTAAGATGGTAAAGTAACTTGATTATAAACTTTGTTGCTTAGATCTTGTTCAAGGATGCTAAAAATTCATCCTTTGTGATTTTCCAGGTAAGGTATCTAGAATGCTCAGTTGGTGGTGCTTCAATCCTGGCATTGCCATGGAGAAGTTCTCCAAGCTGGGTGTTGGATCTATTATATTGACTTCTGGAACGTTATCCCCCTTGGATTCATTTGCACATGAGTTAAACTTGTAAGTTCTGCTTTGAGACTTATAATAGTGAACGAAGCTCACTTCAAAGTTTTCTAACACTACATAAGTTTTGCTTACCTACTCAGAGATTTTCCTGTTCAATTGGAAAACCCTCATGTGATATCCTCAAGTCAGCTCTGGGCTGGTGTTGTTCCTGTTGGACCATCTGGCAACATTTTGAATTCATCTTACAGAAATCGCGATTCCCTAGAATACAAACAAGAGCTTGGGAATGCTATTGGTGTGTAGCTTTGTTTTGAAAAGATAGGGTGCTATATCAGTAAACTCAATTATGTTCAATAACCATCAGCGAGTTTCTGATATATGGATTTCTTGTTGCAGTTAATTTTGCTAGAATTGTACCTGACGGATTGCTTGTTTTCTTTCCATCTTATTATCTTCTTGAGCAATGCATTGGGTGCTGGAAAAGTTCGGTAAAGCATCAAACTGGAATAACTAGTGCAGCAGAATTTGTCTGCTTTCTATCTTTGTCCATTTTAATCTCTTACTGTGCTTTGGAGCAGAGTCATACGAATTCAACAACAATATGGGAGAGAATATGTAATCATAAGAAACCAGTCATAGAGCCTAGACAATCTGCACTATTTCTTTCATCAATTGAGGTGACTTGTACCATCTATAAGTTTGAGTTACTTACAATCTGTGTGCAATTTTTTTCCCACATTGCTGGAAACTTTGTTATTATATGTTTGTCTTTGACTAGGACTACATGGATAAGCTAAAGGGAACCAAATCTTCTGGTGCAGTATTTTTTGCTGTTTGTCGGGGCAAGGTATTTCTTTTGAGCATCTCTTCAGTTCTTCCGTTGGAAGATGGTGTAGGTGATTTATAGTGGCCCATATTTCAATGTATACATAGTTGGCATACTCTTCGTCCATCCTACGTCAGTAGGTCTTGAAAGCTTTCAAGATGTGAATTGAAAAGAAAAGGAAGGATTTTCACATGCCAAAAGTACTTAAAATAGATTGTGAACCAGTGAAATTTATCGTCCAGTCCCTGACATTGACTCTACTATGCATCTGCTGAGAGAAAACAGGATATGGTTTCTTGAAATGTTTCCATTCCCTTAAATTTGTTTGTTTGCGTTCTTTTATGTACTAATAATCTATTTTTATTCTTAAATGTGCTTTTACCTTTATCCAGTGTTTAACTAGAATGTCTACCTGTATATTTTGGATACTTGTCAGGTGAGCGAAGGTTTAGATTTTGCTGATCATGCTGGTAGAGCTGTGGTCATTACTGGTATACCTTTTGCCTTGAGGAATGATCCTAAGGTTAGATCACTCCTACCCCTGATATCTCCTGCAATGCATTACTGTTTTCTAGATTTTCTAGATCCTTGAGTTTAATAATGACAGGTCCGGTTGAAACGTGAGTTCTTGGATCAACAGTCCAACACTCAAAATGATGGACGCAAGGTACTTTTCTCATTTCTGTACTCTGTTGGACGATATGTTCAATGTTTAAAGTCGAAAATTACCAAATTATGTCAAACATTGGTTTTTCAGATTCTAAAGGGAGAAGATTGGTACAGTCAACAAGCATCAAGAGCAGTAAATCAAGCTGTCGGGCGTGTAATTCGCCATCGCCATGATTATGGAGCAATTATATTCTGTGATGAAAGGTTTTGTCCTGTGTTCATTTCTAGATATGATATTGCAGCCATTATTTAAAGTCACCAATGTACTCGCAATAATTCAACCTTCAAAGGTTCTCACATCTTTTGGCTTCTTGAACTTCTGTGTTAAAAACAGATTCACACATCCAAACCGCCAATCACAAATATCACTTTGGATCCAACCTTATCTCAAGGTAATATAGTGATTTTAAGTAACAGGAACTTTGGTCTTCAAAGATTTATGTGTATTCACTTGCCTTTTTACAGTGTTACTCCAAATTCGGGGATGTGATCTTTACCTTGAGTCGTTTTTTCCGAGATGAAGGAACCCGTGGTTTTAAAGATCACAAGCTCATACACAGTCAGGGAATAGGTAAAATATCTTTAACAGTGATGTGAATACGGTGTTTTCTACATACCAATATAATGTCTATTTAGCTGTTTCCGTGTGGTTGCTGAGCTACCTATGAATGAGTTAAGTTTTTCAAAGTAGATTACTTGCCGTTGGCGTGGCATTCAATGAAACTGTTCCATGAACCACCTTATTAATCGATGGAAAGATTTCTTCATTTTTTTCCGTGTAATTATTTATTAACTACTATCCATCTTGCTCGTTTGAAGAAAACCAAGTTGTGCTGCAACTTGCGGTTAATTCTTTCATGCAGAAAATATCAAAGAGGTGAAAACATTGCAACCTGTGGACAGACTTTACCTGGACAGTTTTCTTACTTCTGTATGTTTTTAATATTTTCCTCAGCATCTGCTAAATTTTCAATTTAGAGCCATGTTAGTTCCCTTATGAACTGTTTGGTGATCATTTGCAGAAAACACCAACAGATGAGGCTGGCTGTATGAAATCAGTATCCTCTTTACTTTCACTCAGGAAAGTAAAGGATTCGGGCCAACTGGAGGAGGTTCTTCCTGCCAATCGCTCATCTCTTACTCCTCTCAAGGGAAATCAAGATGTCAGATCGAAGTAAGTGGCATAGTCAATACGGAAAAAAAAATGTTCAGTTTCTGGATGGAAATATGCTCAACAGAAAATTCCTGAAGCAATTTATTTAATTGGCCAATCTTCTTTAAGCAGCACGCTTAGCACAGAGCAATTTCTGATGTCATGGTCAGCAAAGAAGCTCAAAGTATCTAATACAGAATTTTGTACAAAGGGATACACTACCAGTGTTCATAGATCAAGTAATGAAAGCTCACAACATGTCTCCTGTCGGTCAACAAATAATTCAGTGAAAATACAAAGTTCATGTATTTCTGATAATGAAAGTAGGCAAAATGCTCAGTTTGGGCAAGCATTACTCCAAAAAGATTATGAGATTACAGAGAAGGAGGAAGGTGATCTTTGTCAAAATCGTGGTCAGTCTACTTCTGTACCTTTGTCTGATCAGGAAACAAGAGGAGCTGCATTTTTGAGTGAGGTAAAATTATGTTAACGTAGAAAACCCATGTTAATATCTCTTATAAAGAAAGGCAAGACAATTACCATTTCTAATAATACAGTTAAACCACAATAGGATTTAAGATCCTAACTTTCTGGTAGGAAGTTTTGCATTAGCTGGTAGTTATTGGACTGATAACATAAATACTCTTTCATGTTTTTATTTCTGAAATGACAGTCTCTTTTACTAAATACATAAAAATTCTGTGAATCAATAATTCCTGTTTTTTTCCTTTTTAAGGTCAAAGAGAAGCTTAGTGCTGCTGAATATAAAGATTTTGTTGGATTTATGAAGGCGTTGAAGTCAAAAGCAATGAAGATAAACCATGTTCTACAATCTATTGTCAGACTATTTTCTGGAACTGATAGGCTTCCTCTTCTTAACAGGTACCAAGATCTACCTGTGATACAGTTATCCGTGTTAAACTCACATCCTAGAAAAGTACAAATATTGTGGCTTTCACTCTTCTGTACTTCCACATTTTCAAACTGTGTAAATTAAAGAGATAATTGCGTCTAATTGCAAGTATTGAGATTTCAATGAACTCGTCTTTGCTCCAGATTCAAGGATTATTTACCACTACAATATCGTTCTTCATATGAGGAATATGTTGAAGCAAATGATGAACTATCCAACAATTGCAGTAAGAAAATAAATTTTTTGACAAATTAAATTTTATTAAAGCAAGTACTTGGTGATTACGAATTGACTGACAGTCATCTTTTTCTAGCTTGATAATGTTTCTGAATTGAAGGCGACAATCAGAACATGTTTTTTTCAAGAGCGAGTGATGGTGGAGTTTGGATGACTTGGAGAAGAAAGATGAATTCTCTGTAAGGACTGGACCTTCATTCTTCAGCTCATGCTTAAGACAGCCTCATTTCTCATGCATGATTAATCATCCTGAGGAGGAGATTCTATGTTTGATAACATGGTGGTCCTCGAGCGCATAAGCCAGTGAATGTGTAAACATGCATGATTAGTTTTCTTTACTTTGTACCTCTAACAAACAACTATACTATATCCTCCTTACAGATTCTCTCACGGAAGCAGAATTGGAGTGCTTTAAAGTAAGATGTGAAATCATCCTGGGATAAAACTTAGGGCTCTATGTGGCGCCATAGCACAAAGAAAGAATGCTACTTATCACATGGGAATTTAACTCTTGACTTTATGTGAATTTCAATTCAACGATATTGCTTTTTCTGTAGGTTTGGACTTGAAATGGAACGTGCTGACACTAGTTGTTCATAGCATGGAGACGGTCAAATGTTCTCCTGGAGTTTTGACAATTTTGTAAGCATATTTTGTCAACGAAATTACATGTGTAGGATGGAAACTGCAATTGTATAGTATCGGCCACTATGACTGTTGTGTTATGTAGCAGTGCCCTTTGGCTTGTCCTTGTAACAAATTTTTATTTGCGTTTACATGTTTTTGTGGGTGTACGGCGAAACAGCTATCGTTAATTCTTAATATAAATACTAAAATTTAAATCAGATCTTAATGTTTGACAGTAACAAAAATAATTTTACCCATTGGCACCATTGCATGTACAGATAGTATATACATATAATGCATGTATTATTGTATATACATGTATAACCCTGTTATCTACACTAATACATATGCTAACTATGGTA
>JANZLK020000018.1:915584-925785 GCA_026937615.2 Erythroxylum glaucum
CCCAAACTAAACTGGATTTGTTAGACACTACAAATCCAGCTCCCTGTATGATGTGATAGTTTATAAACCAAATTTGTATGGACCCAAATTTTATTTTATTTATATATATATATTTAACTTGAAAAAATTTTATTTTATTTAAAGTGAACTCATATTAAAAATACTTTTCATGTACAATAAGATAGAGATAAGCCAATTTTATTCAATATTAAAAAAGAAAAACGTATTTTTATAGTTTTTTAGGGGGGTGTTGTGGACAACTAGACAACAATCATCTAGAAGTTGGATTGAATTGTCAGATACTAGTCCATTCTTTCTGTCTCTCTTAAAAACGTTACGTAAGGAATAATATTTTTCATACACATCAATAGTTTGAGGTGATACTGATTTCTTGCTTTGATTATTATTGCTTAAAAACAAAAACGAAAAAAGGTCAATAATTTGCAGCCACAACCTCATCGAACACGTCCAAATTCAATCCAAAGGTGAGTGTGTAGAATCCGATGCAGTGCGTGATGGAAGTTCAAACGCCGCCCCCTTTCGACCATTCTAATCAAAATAAAACATGACAATAATCAAAGATATTAACAAATTATAGTCAAATAAAAGCAAACACCCGAACACAACAGAACTCAGATCCGCCTCCAGAAATAATTAACAAAGTCAGATTTTATTTTATTTAAGTAAGAAATGACCGGAAAATTCTGCTCTCTCCGCCATTGCTTACGCAGTCAAAGTTACTATCTCTCTCTACCTAGTTTAACATATCATTATTTCAAGTTTCTAGGGGAAAAAAAAGGACGAAAAATATCATGCCATTTGCGGTTCCTTAACTATTATATAATACTGATTTTTTTTCTTTTTGGGCTGCTGCTGCTGGGTAGCTGTTGTTTGGTTGCAGGGAAAAAGTAGGAAAAGGAGGGAAAAGAGAGTAATGGCGAGCAAGGAAAAGTTTGCAGGCATCGACCGTGAGTTGCGAAAGATTATCAATGCCAACATGGATGGGGTCTCTGCTAGACGACGCGCTCGGGATGCCTTTAAAGATGTGCAACTTGGGATTGATCATATCCTCTTTAAGGTCTTATGTTATTCATTTTAATGCTATGGTTGATTATGAAAGGTCAGATCAAGGATGTCTGATTGTAATTTGGCCGTTGTCCGTCTCTCTCGTGATTTTTGCAGACCCCATGTGAAGAGCTGAAAATGAAGGAGGTAAAAGCTTTGACTTTTGTGTTCTTCGTTGTAACAACTAAGTGGGTGTCGGTCGGTGTCGGTGGCCGTTGTGAATTAATGAGCACGAAGTGACAGGCCCCAGAGATCTATTGCAACTTTAAATTCACATGGACTCTCCTAACTAAACTTACTACTGATAATGTGTTTTTGGTTGACGCATCACAAGACCAAAAAATTTGGTTTACTGGATGACGATTATTAAGTCTTTTATTGGGAATAGAGAATGAATAGTACATGTCCATGTGGACGTAGCTGTAAACTGTAATGGCAAGGAGCAGGAATTCCGGACCAATTGTAGTCAACACTTCGACTTGTGGGTCTGGGTGGTATTTAATTCGATGTGGTTCTTGTGATGTGCCATGGTTGCTAAAATTTGCATTTTCCAATGATCCTCCTTTCCTCGCTCCCTCTCTCTTCCCTTACAGGGGGGGCATTGTATTCACGAGGAAACGAAATCACTCTTCGTCTTGCTGGGTGCGCAATTTGTTACAATTAAACATAGCCATTTGCTTCTACCTCTATAGATTTCTAGATTAATCTATTTTTTGGTTCTCTGATCATATGGAACTTCAATGTGATTTTGGCTTCTCATGAATTTAAATGGTGGCTGCATCATCTTTGAGCTTGTGTGTTTGATTCTACTTGCTGGAATAGAACAAAAGGATTCGGTGTTATTCATTGTATTAGCACTTGATGTTTAATCGACAATATTTACTTTTAGCTTTGCAAAGTTGACCAGTCTACTTTTCAGACACAGAGTATGATGTGACATTTTTGCCTTTCAGTCTTATGAAGTGAATTCTAGAGGATTGGAAATTTTCACAAAAAGTTGGCTCCCGAAACTCTCTCCCCCGAAAGCCGTGGTGTGTTTTTGTCACGGTTATGGAGACACTTGCACTTTTTTCTTTGAAGGCATGTGGCTATTATCAAGCAGTAGTGTTCAATACGTAGCTCTATATCATGATGCCCAGAAGAATTACCTATGGGCATTATATGCAGGAGTGGCAAGGAAGTTGGCAACGTCGGGATATGGAGTTTTTGCAATGGACTACCCAGGATTTGGTCTTTCAGAAGGCCTTCATTGCTTTATCCCCAGTTTTGAAAAGCTTGTTGATGATGTTATCGAGCAGTTCTCGAAATTCAAAGGTTCCGTTGGTTGTTTTTTATCTTCAAAACTGCCCATAGTCGTATATGTTTCTATCGAGGCTGATTAAGTCTGTTTAATAACTTTGATTCAACTATTGAGCTTGTTTCTGTCTGCATTCAAACGTGTATTGGATGAAATTTAACCTCTAGCTCTCGAGGAATAAGATTTTGAAATGTTGGTTCCAGGGATGTACAATTGCATGATGATAGTTAAGGGGTAGCCAACATCAGGATGAAATTCGATGTTTTATTTAACTTGTTTTGTGCCACAAGAAGTTTCATAGAGGCATTGTGGTGTGACTACTGACTACTGGTGTGCTAAGTGAAGTTCAACTTCTTGAGAGCAGGTCTGGCCTCCAGCAAAAGCCATGAAGGATCTTGAGAGTGCCTTTTTGTGTGTTTTCACGTATACATTGTCTTTTCATTCCTGACCATGAATGTGAAGGGGTGGGGGGTGAATATTTCAGGAAAATAAAATAATCTGAAGAATGGTAAGGAAATGGGATGATGAAGTAACCCTTGGTGTTGGGCTCAACTAAATAGTTTCTAGGTATTTGTTATCAATATGATGTACGTAGCACTAGATTGGGTGACTCGAACCATTTTATGATGCAGCCACTCATGAGATATCTTTGGTGAGAGGATAAGAACACGCAATAGCTTGTGATTCCCGAGTGGGAACTCACAATATTCAGCCCACTAAAACATCAAGTGATGATTATTTGTGATGTGTATGGAATAGACTTGAAGGCACTGACAGTCTAACAAGCTTCTCCATTGTCTTTTAGACTTCGTAAATATATACATTTAAGAAGTTCAAGTCACTATACATCATCAAAGGTTTTGTAACACTTTGATGTTGCTTTAAGTATATATATTACCATATAACGGACAAATTGACACGCAAAGAAGAAAGCGTACTTGTCCCACCACAAGTGGCAGCGAAGGATCATCTTTCGCAAAGCATAATCTTCAACCAATAGGAAAGATGCACACTTTCGGTCTGTTTAAACGTTGGGTCTGGTAGGCTGGTTAGAGAACATCATCCGTCCCGACCGCCGCTCGATATTAGCTCCTTGTACACACGATATGAAGTCGTTAGCTATTTGGGGTTGTCTTTAAATGAAAGCTGGTGTTACCAGTTACTAGTTTTCCACTATTGGGCCAGCCACTTAACATTAATGAGTCAAGCTCATGCACATGTGAGATGCCCTTTAACCATGATTGACGCCAAAAGTTCCAAAATCCATTTGTACACCAACGTTTATATTTTAGTTAGGGTCTAAAGTTTTTGAGTGCGTTCCAGAAACCCCGAGGGTGTCTGGTATGGCATAGTTTACGTGTAACATATCCCAAAAACTGATCTTACATATCCCAAAAAATGATCTTAGAGATTGGAAACATTACCATAAGAAGAAGAAGCAATTGGGAAATTGGTTTAAGGCTACTGAATAACAAAGAGGGCTGTAGCTGTAGGGTTGTAGCAGGATTTATGCAACTGGTGTGAAAGTGACCAAACCCAACAAGAATCTAAATGCACCTTATCATCATATTAATCTGGTGTTGGTCCTTTGTTTAGGACCACTACTTATAAATGTGATGGGGATTCTCACCTATATTTCCTGTAGCATGGAACAGCTGCTCAAAGGCCAAATCCAACAGCCTGTTTGGTCCTTGAAAATAACCATAACCTCATTTTTTAATCTTATTGCTATTGTAACTTCACCTTGAAATCAATAGCAGCAGAATTCTTGGATTATTAGACAATACCTTTTTCTTCTTTCTCACCAACCCACCACCTTTACCTCTGCATCTTAATCAATGCAGCTGCACTTTACACAACAAACAGTAAAAAATGTAGACACATGGACGATTAAAATATTCCTAAACACCCTAAACACTTTTAGCCATTGCTACATTCTTTCGCCCATCCTTTACTTCGTAGCAAAGCCATAAGGGCACAATTCTTATCTATTTTCACACAATCATAGCTCTTCTTTGCTGGTAATTTATCTACTGCTTCAATGAAGAGGTTGACCTTCTGATTGACGATCACACGGTTGGTCTTTACCAACCTTCAACAACTTGAGACAGAGCCGTAGGAGTGAAGCGTAGACAAATAGAAGAACAACTTTGGCTTTAGACCCTCGTGCCTTTGTCTTTAGGGAACCTTATCAAGCTTCAACAGTCTCCATCTTTCTTTTCTGCACATCAGAAACGATATTTGGAGCAGAAAAGAAGATAAACAGATTAGAGCTGTTGTCTGTTCTAGCAGAAAGAAATCAATTTCCGAGTGATAGTAAAGGAAAAAATGCGGCTAAGAGGATCCATTCAAAAGACCAAGAACTTGTTCCATGCAACTCTTCAGAGACTCAGGTCCCTTTTCTTTGCTGAATACCAAAAGCTTCCTAAGCCTATTCCTTGCAATCCATTCTCATGTGGACGCGAGAATATGAAACGTAGGCTAGCAGATCCATGTTGCACTGAGTTTTGCAATGAATGGGAGTGTGACCTAGAAAAGGCACGGAAGAGAAAGAACAGTACTCTGATGGTGTCAATGGAGACAAACGCAGCAGAAGGTGCTTCTAATGGATGCATCATAGAGTTTGCCAAGAGCCCGTTGAAGGAAAAAGAAGTGAAGGAAGAAAAGAAAAAAAGATATTCCCATGTCAAAAGGCGAGAAGAGAAATGTGCAAACAACATCAAAGAAGAAGGTTATGCGTTGGCAAACAAAATGAAGGAACTGGAAATGATGGATGTATGCGATGTTGAACATGTGTTAGATGTAGAAGAGGCACTACACTATTATTCTCGTCTCAAAAGTCCAGTGTACCTTGACATTGTTGACAAGTTTTTCACAGACATGTACACCGAGTTCTCTACTCCACAGCCTACTGTCAGCATTACCAATTCAAAACGAAGACTTGGGTCAAGCTGTAGATTCCGGTGATTGTTAGATCTTTTTCTTGTGCAATGGTCCATTAGGCTGTAGATGCCAGTGATTGATAGTTCTTTTTCTGGTGCCGTTTCCTACCTGAAATCATATGCAAGTGTTCTTTGATGTTCAGCTTTGTACAACTTCTTTTGTCTGGATTACTGTTCTTCAGCTTGTGCTCTTACTGAGCTTAAGTCTGAGTTCAGAAACCTGAACTAAATTCTCCTCTTGAATCCTGATCAGTTATTTGAAACTCGAAAATGAAGTCATGAGATATTGTGTGATCTCCTGTCATTTCTAAGCAGCTAGAAACATATTCGATGTCTCAATGGCAATGTGCTTGTATTTAGCTTTGTACAAGTAGAATCTGCTAACTAATCAACAAAATCTCCACATTCATACAGTATTTACGTTCAGTAACACCCTAAGCTGAGGATTGTGAGAACATGTATATTGTAAAAAGCTTGATAAATAATACAGCCAAGACTAGCTAAAAATAGTAATCCTAAGAAAATATTACGATATCCTCTAATCTAGCTAAAAAGATTTACAAGAATATAAAATTATGTTAATGTAACTAAAAAGAAAGTACCAAAATATATAGAATAATACAGTTGAATATTATGTAGAATACATGGCCGCAATTAGACTTAATGTATGGTTGTAATACTTCCCCTAAGTTACAGCATGAAGATTGTGAATACTCAAATTACCTAAAAGAGTTAGAAAATGATAACGTCTAAGGGCTTCAGTGAAGATGTCACCAAACTGTTGCAAAGTTGGAATGTTGCTGGTAACAAGTGAACCATCTTGAATTCGTTCTCAAATGAAATGAAAATCGATTTCAACATATTTAATTCATTCGTGAAAAACTGGATTATCGAAAATATGGAAAGCTACCTGATTATCACAAAATAGTTGCAAGGGTTGATCAACATTAACACCTAAGTCTAAGAGCAACATGCAACCAAACTAATTCACTAGTAGCATTGGCCATAGCGAATACTCGGCTTTAATGGAAGAGCACGAAATAACAGCTTGTTTTTTTGACTTCCAAGAAATTTGTGAGCTGCCAAAGAAGATGACATACCCTATAGTTGAACACCAAGTAACGGAACAACCTATCCAATCAGAATTAGCATAAGCAACAGGATTGAAATTACAATTAGATGGACTAAAAATCCCTTGCTTTAGGGACTTTTTGATACAACGAACTAGTCACATAGCATCATCTAAATGTAATTGTCATGGATCTTGCATAAACTAAGATAAAACTTGAATAACATAACAAATTTTGGACCTAGTGATTGCCAGATATAATAACTGACCACCGAAGCTACAATATTGAGCAGGATTAGACAAAGCAGAACCAATAGCAAATGACAATCCACATTTTTGTTACATTGAAAAATTACACGACTTACTTCCAAGAGCACTAGCATTGTCCAACAATTCTAAAGCATGCTTTTGCCAAATAAGTACCAGACCTTTTGAATTTTAAGCAAGTTTTATGTCAAGAAAATACTTAAGACGTCCTAGATCCTTAATATAGAAACAACTTGTAAAGCCCCAATCCTGCCCGACGCATGCACGTGCGCCATACGGTCACATGTGCACATGCTCGACAGAATTTTGGCGTGTTAATTATATCACCTTCACTTTATCACATGACATCACAAGCAAAATCATAAATAACACAAGATCTAAAATCCAAAAGTTTCCTCATTTCATTTCATAAACCATCATTTACAATGTAGCATTATCCATCATCCACATTTATACAACATCATCCTATGAGTATTTACAGCTCAATCTACAAAGCATACTACATACTTGAGGAATTAACAAAAGTTAAAAACAAAGACTAGTTCTTCAATCCTAGCTGACCGACCTTTGGGTCTTGTTTTTCTTCAAAAGTTGTACAAAAGCGCTTCTAATGCAGTATTAGAAGCTAAGTCGTCACTCTCTCGAACCTGAAATTGTCAACACTACAATTTTGGTTAGTTTTACGAACTCAATAAAGTAACCATCCTCTATGGTTCACTTTTCTCAAACCACAAAACAATCGATAATCATGTTATCACATAATTCACATCAACCTAACTATCATCAAGTAATATCATAAAACACTTTGTACACTATGGTCATATTTCAATCACATAGTCCAAACAATTCATCATTTCATTAAAATTTTGCGTAACACAATCATCAATAATTTATCACATATTCATTTAAGAGAAATTCTCACAACAGTGCAATCATTCAATTTATTCATTTCATATGTGCAAGCAATGTTTATGATAAATATTCATTTGTTACGTTATTGTAATTGTGTGCCTTTTTTACTATCCCATGTCCGTTGTGAATATCGGGCTCTTTCATACCGTCCCTTATCCGTTAGGGATACAGGGCTCATTGTACACGTTGAGCCTTAGACTCTTTCTATAGGTGTCTGAGCTTTAATATCTTTTTTGTTAACTGGTGACATCATTCACAACTACCTTTATATTTCATGCATCGGAAATGAAATGCATTCACAAATTCAATCATCATATTCATTCAGTTACATTCACATTCTTTCTCATCCACATTTGTCATCGAAATTTTAGCCCGGCATTCAACATTTACATTGAGAATCAAATAGTCAATCTCATTCACATATAAGTAGCACTTCCAATGATGTTTATATGCATCAAACGCCTCGGACAATTATTGTTTGAAATTCAGAACACAATCAGCATATATCAAATTCAATTAGTCAATCTCATTCACATACAAGTAGTACTTCCTATGATGTTTGCATGTATCAAAACTCCTCGGACATTTCATGTTCAAAATTCAGTACACAAGTCAGTACACATTCATCAATATCAAATTCAATTCAGTAATAAACAAAACAAGTCAAGGTGAGACTATCTTAGATTACTCACAATTGCTCCCTTTCGCTTATTGCCTTGAAGTCCCGGCAATTTCTGGAAGCTGTCGTTCTACTTGCTCTTTTATATGCAAAGAAATACATTTTTATATTACTATATGGCTTATTTAACTGAATAATCACATTTATAAATGTATCATGTAGTATGCATGTTCAATGACATATGCCCAGGTATACTTCTGTAATAAACCGATGCAAAGACCAATTGTACTCCAAACGTGTCAACATTCATACACTCATCAATTATTCCAGTTTTTTCTCAAAACCTACTTTCAGATCAACTTTGCATAATCAATATGAAAAGGAAGATGGTATATTTCAGTAACACTTTCTTCTATACAATTGTTTCCCTGTGCCTTAAGTTTCTAATGACACTAAGATCATACAATTTAGTTCATTATTCTATAAGTTATGCTCAAAATACTACAGATTGAGTAAATTTGAAATTTTGGCTAGTATATGATCATGCATTCAAATTTGTACAACCTATATCTCTCAATTCCAATATCCAAAAATTACAAACTTCATACCCATTGAAAGATAAGAGACTAAGTTACAATTTTTATGAAGACGATTCAGCCTCCATCAATACAGTTTATTTGATAACAATAGGATATGATTTCTGTCACAATGTTACAACCTAAGCCAAAACTCAATTTCATGCCAAATTTTGAAATTCTTAGAGACAAAATTAAAAGTCGACTTCTTCAAGAAAGTTGTATCCATATGTTTCTAATTTAATCTGAACTAATAATCAACTCATTTGAAAATCTACAGGTCAAGATATAATCAAAATACTGAAGTATGTTCAATGAAAATATTCCAATTCATAATATTCCAGTAGACTTCCTCACTTTCATCCAATCAATCTTTTTCAAATCAATTCAGATGACTCTAAATTTTTATGAAGAGGGAAAACAAAGTCTTAGGAATGTATTGGTTCAATTTTCAAGTCATTTGAAGGTTGAGAGATATAGTCAAACAAATCTAAACTGTTCACTTTTAGAAGCACTATTGGCCAGGTAACCATAGTGCACGACCATACACACCAATTCCAGAATTAGAGATTTTCTTCCTTCTTCCTCTCTTTCACTTACCCCATCATCTCTAATTTATACTCTCACATTTACCTCTTCATTTCAACTCCCATTTCAATTCAACTTACTCTAAAGTAACTTAAAATGTAAGATTAAATTCAAACATCAAAATAAGGTTCATATGGACATCATCATTTTTTCTGCTTTCTCTCTCTACTACAATTTTGTTTTTATGCTTGCAAAACCTATATTCATATGACTTTACCTCACATTTTTCTGCTATTACTTCAAAGTTAACAATACTTTCATTTCAACTTACATTTTCCATTTTAATACCTCTTTTGTTTTGTAGCTCCAAACTCATTTCACATCATCTCTAAACACTCCCAAATACATTCACGTATAACAACAGTAAATAGAAGAGCAGAGCATGAACACGTTGAACATTCAACCATTATTTTCTAATATTTATAACTACTTCACTAATCTCCATATAACTCTAAATATCACAATCTATTGGTATACTTTCTGTTCATTTCCTATTTCACAAATTTTCATCTAACTCATTCATTATTTAATATCACCGAAACTACACCTCTTAACCCACTTATGCATGTATTCATTTACAATAGTAAAACATCATCAAAGTCACTTGATTTAGCAATATTTCCAACGATGAGAGGGAATCAATAGCACAAAAAGATGTTTTGGTGGATGAACATGAAAAGAGTGTTTTGGTGAAGAACAATAGAGAGAGAAACTTACATCGAATAACAAGTGAGGGCTGATAAAATTTTCCTTCTAAAAAAACTTGCTACGTGTGCTCTTACATGTAATACATTGGTTACATATATATGATGCCACATGTCATACTATAATTTGTCTTTTTTTTAAATTCCTAGTCCAAAATACCCC
>JANZLK020000018.1:1035398-1046569 GCA_026937615.2 Erythroxylum glaucum
GCTTTCTAACCGAATGCTAAACTGAATTAGAGAACCTTTATATAATTGACAACTTGTATCCTTCTATGGCGTGTTAAAATGTATGGATATCCAGTTTAAACTGTGTATGACTAAATGGCATAGTCTCAAGGTTACTCTGTATATATGCCCAATAACTTTTAAAATACTTAAGATCGACACAAATCTTAAGACTTTTATATGTATTATGACTATACACAAGAACAATTATCACCGAGGATAAAAGAATGATCATTTATATTAAATCGTCGACTTTCCAATATGTCAACGTATAATCTTTGGTTTAGGTATCTCAACACTTGCTTAACTGCATTCTAATAGTCTACATATGGTTTAGTAAGATATCAACCCAATAGTCCAAAGCAAATGCAATGTCTGGTCTAGTGTACACCTAGTCATACATCAAGTTACCAAGCACACTAAAATACGGAACATTCCTCATAGCCCCTCTCTCAACGTTATTCTTTGGACACTATGCCAAAGATAATCTCTTACCATAGGAGATAGGTGCTATAACAGGTCTACAATAAGCCAAATTAAACCTTTGTAACAACCGTTCAATGTATGTTATTCATGAGACACTTAATGAGTGTTGAGATCTATCCCGATGAATCTGTATACCTAGGACAAAAGATGCTTCACTTAAATCCTTCATGTCAAAGTGTTTGGCCAAAAGTTGCTTCACCTCATGCAACATGGTCAAATCATTTGACACGAGCAAGATATCATTAACGTACAGTAATAGGAAGATAACTTTGCTCCCCACGATCTTATAGTATAAACATATTTCAACTTTGTTTTCCACAAAGTCAACCGAGGTGAAAACCTCATCAAACTTTAGGTATCATTTTCTAGAAGCTTGTTTTAGACCATATATTGATTTGGTCAACTTGAAAATTTTTTCAGTTGCATCTTGATCCTAAAATCCTTAAGGTTGCTCTATATAATCCTCCTCATAAAGGTTACCATTAAGGAAAATGGTTTTAACGTCCATCTGATGCAACTTCATATAATAATGAGCTACTATTATCATAATCATACTAAATGCTTTTAAGGATATAGGAGAGAATGTAACATTAAAGTCAACTCCTTCTTGCACCTTAAACTGCTCAACTTGACCCTTTGTGACATTCTTGATCTTAAATACTCATTTGCAACTGACAGGCCTGCCATGTTGAGGCAAATCAATTAGCTCTCACACCTTATTGTGCCTCATAAATTACATCTTATCCTTCATCACTTCCTACCACAAGTTTGTATGGGGTCCATAAACGACTTCTATAAAAGTCACTAGATCCACAACATGTCCTATATTATAGTCATCCTCACCCAAATAGATTATGTAATATGGTAAGATAGCAGGTCGTCTCTCTCTGATGGATCTACATAAATGCACAGGTTCTTGTACCCCAGGAACCTCTACCTGAACAGATATATGTTCCTATTTCTGCACAAGCATGGTACTCGAATCTTCATCCACTAGACCTAACTATATAAGGGACAGATACGAAATGATCGTAATATTCATCCTATTATCTCCTAGATGTTATGAGGGTCCATCCTCATCATGAACATCGTATTCAAGAAACTTAGCCATCTGTGATTCCACTATTCTGGCCCCTCATTCTCTACAGTAAAATTTGTAGCCCTTAGAGTGATCGGGATAACCTACTAAATAAGAACGAGTGGAATGAGGATGTAATTTACTCTCATAAGGATCATATAATCGTACCTCAGCAAGACAACCCTATACACAAACGTATGAAAGGCTTGGTTTCTACCATTTTCAGAGTTCAAAAGGCGTCTTAGGTATTGACTTACTTAGGACTCTATTTAAGATATATAATGTTGTCTTGATGACTTCTCCCTAAAGATATTCAGGTTGGTTAGTCCTACTTTTCATTGACCTCATCATGACCTTTAGGGTGCGATTTTATCTTTTAGCCACGTCATTTTCCTTAAAACTATCTGGCATAATGAACTTAGCCACTATTTCAATTGATTCCAAATACCTGACTGGCGGACCATTTTCTTGTCTTGTAACCCATGTCTACCATAGTATTCCCCTCCTCGATCAAATTTGACAATCTTTATCAATTTTTTCAACTAGTTCACAATCTCAGTTTTAAAGATCTTGAATTTATTAAGAACTTCAGACTTTTCCTTAAGCAAGAACATATAATCGTAGCGGGAATAATCATTTATAAATGTCAGAAAATATCTAGCATTGCACAACGTGACTGTATAGGACCACTAACATATGTATGTATGAGGTCCAATAAACCATAAGCATCAGTTGACCATTTTTCTTTATCTTGGTCAACTTACCCTTGCAACATCAGGAAATTAGTGCATTGATGTCCCAAGGCTCATCCTAAGAGATGTATGACATCGCCAACATCTCAAACTCTCATGGGAGAGTATTAAGTGCCTGATGCACTATAAGTGTGTTAAGAATGGGTAGATCTAATACCTTCAGTTTACTTTGAAGGTAAACAATCCTGATGATATACTCTCTAATGCCTCCTTCTCCAATGTACCTTACAAAGCATAGCTCTTTAATCAAGGTGCTTTACTCCACACAGGAAGACACCTTGTACCTCTGGGAAATATTTTCCATGAACTCCTTTACTATGATTATGTCTGAAAATTCACTAAGCAGATGATTTGAGATTGACCTCTTGATGGTCAAATAACACATCCTATTTGATTACTCCCAGATTGCCATAGCCGCTTTATCAGCTTCTGAGCTAATATCAGAAAGTGGAGAAGGTCTCTTCATATGCATCGCCATATTGATGTCAGCCATCTCCAGGGCAAACTCAACATCCTTCTATCACTTCTTGAAATTGAAACCAGTTAAGGCCTCAATCGTGACAGCATTGTTGTTTACAGAAAAGATGACTGCAAATTAAAAAAGACAATATAAAAATCATCATAAATGCATGATAACAACGATACTTAAAGCATTAAAACAGTATTTGTACCGAGAATTCGGTTACACATATTTTGAAACACCTGTGGGCTACATACATAATATATGTAACTAGATCTTCACATAAAAAAAGATCAAAGTACAAACTATCAACTCTCATGACACTATCATTTGTGGGCAGATAGATCATTCGAGAAACGAGTTTCCTCCATCTAATGCTTTTATATACATCTCAAAATCTCATGTAAGGTCAATACCTGTAAGCAGAATAACCAAATATGATATTGGAGACATCCACTAACATATAAGCGATACAATTCAAATACTGACTTGAAAGGATACTGTGATGATTACAATCTTACTAGTACCCAAAAAGACCACAAACACAAGGGATACATCCTTATGTTATCCTCACATTCTATATTGACATACTATATGTAAAAATCAGTAATAGATGCAAAAAAAACCAAATGTATAGTCAAATAATCTCATACTGGTGATGAAAATAATGTCTTTAAACTTTATTTGAGACTTTTATAACAAAAAGTCTCATTCAAAGTGACCATCGTGCCTTTTCAAATACTAAACCTACCACATGAGACACAAAACCTTAAGTGTCTCCCTTATGTGCAGTTCAGAGTAAGAAAATTCACTTTAAAATGTCTTTAAAAAGCTTTAAACCTTTTCCGAAATCAAATTACCAACGTAATTAATCCATAGAAATTTAAAAAATCACTTTAAAAAATCCCTCAACCTAGAAACTGAGCTAAAAGGACCCAAGGTAGCCTTATGAGAATTCTAAAATTTTTCGTTTTTTTAGTGCTGATGTCAATAATATTGTAGTGTTGACGTCAGCCCAACACTATGCGCTAACGTCAGCCTGGCATCCTCACTACACGTGGTGTATGAGTGCACACTGGCACATATTAAAGATGTCTGGTCTGCACGCACCTCACAAGCCCCGACATGTAGGGGTTATTACACGTACCCCGATGCATATAGATTACTATTAGCGAGTGCAATGTAAGCCCCACCATGTACAAATGCCCCTTAACTGTAAGGTTTGTGCATTGCATGCCCCTGTTACGTATTCCTATCTGCATCATCCACGTGTCGAGACTGATTTGTACCGTCCCCATCATAGGCTCGATATGGGTTCGATCTATACTGATCGGGATCTATTTTTCTCCTAGACTTTGACCCATTGACTTAGGTCATTTATTAGGCTACTTTATTATCTTTATTTAGATCAAATTACATAACTTAACTGATAAATTATTAAAAAACTGAAAAATGCAATTAAATGTTGTCCAATTTTATAAAAAAAGTCAAAATTATGCAACGTAATACTCCATTGCTTTTGCTTGAGAGACATGATTTTGTGTCCAAAAATGTGATGAGGAAATGATAACGGACCAGATTAGTAGAGAGCCACTAGGTAGCTCAATAAGTCTCCTGTTAAGAAAATTAGGAGAAAAAAAGAGCTTAAACATTTGACTAAGGAAGCAACATTATAGAAAGGAACTAGAAATACTTAAGTGCCATCAATCATTTTTCCCAACATCTAATTGCTGAAACTAACTAACCTCATTAAACTTCTTCTTTAATTGTCCTTTCAAAAATTTTGTCATTTCTAGCTAAATATTACATATATTATCCAATCCATTACATATATACCTTTAAAGTTAAAATAAAAATCAAAAGAGTACATAAAAACATTAGATGATGGTATATTATTACCAACTTACCTAATCTAGATATTATTAAGAAGAATTAAAATGTTAAATAGTCATCTATAGCTCATAGGCTTACAATGAATTAAACTATTTATTATATTATAAGATTTGTGGATAATAAATAAGGACCAATTTCCAAACTTATATTATATAAAATACCTTTGCGGTTGATTATCGTATATGAAAATGTCCCAAAGTTCTTCTCTGACGCTGACTATACATAATAGATTTGAATTTGAGAACTATTATCTCATATATATGGTAAGTTCAGGCATATGAATTTAATAAGCCTCATCCTATACTGCTCTGCTTCATCTCTCTTGGAAGAGAATTATGAAAAGTGTGTATGTAAGATATGTGTTGTTTCTATTGTTTTATGAAAGGCTCGGAAGCCTTTATATACAAGTGAAGTATAATATGAAAAAGATTAGAGAGATTATAATACAAATAATAAGTATATTTAATTTTATCAGCAAGGATCAATTTGATTTAGATACAAATAACATGCTTATCAAATTGTTGAGATATAGATAACAAATGCTATTAGCCCCCTTAAGCTCTTGATGACTGGCAATCGTGAGTTTGTGATGAAGACATTGGAATGAGCAAGAAGAAAAGGGCTTGGTCATAATATCAGCAGGTTAAAGAGCAGATGGAAAGTGCTTTGTTAGCCACCAAGTTATGAACAAAATGTATATCAATTTCAATGTGCTTACTTTAAGCATGAGTGATCCAATCAAAAGCAAAACAAGTAGCATCAAGATTATCCCTCTAGAGTGTGGGTGTAATATTAGATAAACCAATTTCTCTCAGAAGAGAAGTGATCAAACATAATTCCGTTGTAGCGAGAGCAATACTCCAATAATCAGCTTCAGTCCTATATTTGACAATAGTAGGTTATTTTTTAGCACTCTAAGATATCCAATTTGGCCTAAGATAGATGCAATATCCAAAAATAGAGCATCAATCTCAGGGCAGCAAGCCCAATCAACATCATAGTAGGCATGTAAGGAAAGAGTGGATGATTTGAGAAGGTGAATGTTGTAAGATGATTTGGAGCAAAGATAGCGAAGAATCTGTTTAACATTAGTCCAATGCACATTAGTAGGGCAATGTAAAAATTGGGAAACCTTATTCATAGCAAACTGGATGTTAGGGTGAGTAAGAAAGAGATACTAAAGAGCACTAACTATGCTTCAATACTCAGAGGGATCAAGAAGAGGTGTGCCATGATCTTTAAAGAGAATGAGAGACTGAGTAATTGGAGTGGAAACAAGTTTGTAATGATCAAGACTTGTTTGAAGAAGAAGATCTTTAGTGTATTTTGTTTAGGTAAAAAGAAGACTGATGGACATGGAGGTGGCTTCAAGACTAAGAAAATAATGGTGTGGTCCTAAGTCTTGATGGATAAAGTGCAATGAAGATTGTGGATTAGTGTGGAAATGAAAGAAGGGGACAAAGTTGTGACTAAAATATCATCGACACAAAAGAAGGTGACGAACTTGTAACTAAAATATCATCCATATAAACTAAGATGAAGGTGACGTGAGAGAAAGTGGTATAAATGAAGAGGGAAAGATCAAATTTAGAGAGGTAAAGTATAGGTCAAGAAGTTTCTAACTTAGATAATGAAACCAAGCTCCTGGAGCTTGTTTGAGACTATATAAGGCTTTGTGGAGATGATATATGATAGGTTCTTAATTGATTATAAAATTATTCCGTAACACTTACCGATTATTGCCCAATCAAATATGGCTTTGGAACTACAACCCCCATGCATAAAAAAACAGAAACCTGTCTACTCAATTTCAGCTGAAGAGTAATATATGAATGTAAAGTAATTCAATAACGTAAAGACTTGACATAAACAAAGTAGTCTTTTTTCGTTTTATAATTATTAACCAAGCAATAAGGAAAAAAGGAAGAAGAAGTCGTTGGTGACAATACAATATCATTGAGCTCGAGGGCGTGAATACAAGAGAACCACGAGTTGAGTAAATGTTTGAGGTCACTTTAAGGGCACACCTTTAAAATCGAAAATCTCTTTTACAAAGGGTATTTCTGCGTAGGCAGTGCCGATAACCAGCGTGTGTCAAAAACAGCCCGTCAGTTCTCTCCTGTCTCTTCACTAATTGATGGTTTTGTCTGCTGCAGTATGGTCTGCCTCCTTTTTTTCTTTTTATCTTTCTGCTCCATGTTAGAGCATAATATTCTAGTAGGAAATTGTTAGTAAAAACCAGAAATGGGAAAACAAATTCAATGCTGAAAAAGTCGATGATCCTAACTATCTTGGTCCTTAACGTAGCTAGGCTATGTTCAAATACTATAAATTTTTACGACACTAGCTAAATATCAAATATCCTTACTTAAATACTTGCTCAAAAGAATTTGCATGTTCGACTTATCATGGAGAAAAGGGAAACATATGAGCTGATCTGGGTTCCGTAAGACCTGGTTGGAGGAGGCAAATAATCTTGAAGCTACGTGTCTTCTGCAAGTTGATACTAGGTTAAGAGTATAAACAAGGCAACAATTCGTATATCAAAAGGCAGCTGCACAAATATGCCGATCACTTGATAGCAGCATCGTTATGCATTTATAATTATTTAACAACCTCTCTGTTCCAGGTATCACCCTTAACAAGTACTTGTCATGTTATGCAAGTACTCCGGAAGGGGAATGAACTGCTTTCTGTAACTAAACTAGCTACTGGCAACATACGATTAACAGAAAATAAGTGTGTGCCGGACAACAGAATGAGAATACTTCCTCACGTGAGTTGTATGATTGTTGCATAATACCATGAAAATAGAGCTGTTGATAAGATAATCAGAATGCACAGCTATTCAGTCCTTGCCAGATTATCAAAGGAGATTTAACATGAGAGATGACTTCTGTGCCATAGAACATGACTTCAGTCTATTCCACTGACATCTCGTTGGGGCTCAAAATCAAATTAACTATCGTAACGGTCAGTTAAGAATTAGCTGAACTCTCAACTCTCTTCGGCCACAACATTTTTACCAAACATACAAGAAGAAAAATCTACAAGTCACAACATGGTAGCTGTTAGTAAAGAATTAGCACTATTCACAACTCTTCTGCAAATGTTCATGTCATACAAACAGCTGTACCTAATCTAAATATCTAATAAAATAAAATGATTATATGAAAGCGAAAAAGGCCAAAACTTTGGCAGTAGAAACCACAATGGTAGAGAGAATTAGGGAAGACAGCAAACCTTGAGTATCAGATGCATTTAGGAAAAATTAAGATTCTTTTGCATTCCCTGGCACAACAAAACGAAAATTTCAGACAACATAATGTAAATACATCCAGAATTTTTTGCCACAAATCAGGTTCGGCAGTAAAATGAAGAGAGTGGCAAAAACAAAATACTTAATCCAGTAGAAATAGATGACAGTACCTTCTACAACCACATCAATTTGCTGTGCAACTGATAAAACAGTTTGCAAAGATGTCTGTTGAAAAACTTCTACAGCTGTTTTAGCTGTTTGTGCACCACACTCACCAAAACCGGGAGGAATCTTCAAATCATCTACCTCATGAGTTCTAAGGCTAAGCTTTGAGTCATCTAAATTTTGTACTGGGTGACTAGCCTCTGATTTTCCACCTTCATGAGCTGCATGATGGGACTCCACCATTTCAAGGACAACAGAACATTCTGTTTTTTCACATTCACCAGCTGAATGGCATGTCTCTGGTTTTTCACTTTCACTAGCTGCATCATATGATCCTGTCTTTTCAATTTGAGCAGCTGCATAGCATGCCTCTGATTTTTTACTTTCAGAAGCTTCATGACTTGACTTGGTTGATTTGTTTTCCGCAGCTGTATAAAACAGATTCCCTTTTCCATCTTCATCATCTTCATGAAATGGCTGAGAATGATCAACTCGAATGTTAGCATCATATGTTTGAGCAATCTCACCTTCAGGTGCTGCATAATACAACTGATTATCCTTGCAATCAGTGTGAGATGAAAGGATCAGATCATCCTTGATGGTTGCATTGCAGAATTCAGAAAGCAATTCATCGCTATCTGCATCGCATTGTACTGCACTGTCCTTCCATCTCCGCTTTTGGTTTGTCTTCCTTTTTTCTCTTTCTTTTCTCCGCACCCTCTTCCCCAAATTAGCATGTGGTTGATGAATTACTGGCTCATTAGATTCAACCTTACTGTGACACAACTGCATGTTACCAGACCCAACATAACCCTCTGTTTCATCACCCTCTCCAATTGTTTGAAGTTGATTTAAAGCATCCCGATTATGTTTTTCATTAGTGTTCCTTCTAACACGCTCCTTTTCCCTGATTCTTTTTCCCTGATAAGTTTGTGATGAGGTTGACGGTAGGCACGCAATCTCAACTTGGTCCCCTAAACAATTATGGGCAATGGCCCTGATCCTTGATATTGACTCTATCTGTTGGGCATCCAACCCATTTATCAGGAATGTATCAGCTATATGTGCTATATCTCTTAAGCCAGCATTCTACAATTTGTTATCAAGGAAAAAAAAGAAAACTGATTGTTAGTTATTATTGCAAGTATACATCAATCGACTAAGCAGAGATTTACCATTCTCTTCTTTTTGGTTCTGAACTTTATTGTTCTCTGGATGTGAGGCAAGGGAGACACCGGCCTTCCCACAAACTTACGTGTGATCCTCAAATACCAGTACATGTATTCACTTTCATCAACACCACTACCACCCTGGAGAATATGAAGCCTACGAGCAGACCATTCATTAAGCTCTGATACCATCTTTTCAGACAAATCAATACCACTGTCAACTCCACGACTCTTTCTCTCCCATTGTTGCACATCTTCTGGGATTCCTTGAAGCATATTTTGTTGACGTAGGCAACGATCTGGAAGGTGTCTTTCTGCCTTGTCAAAGCAGATTAACATCGTCTGTGACCTCCCCAAAATCAGGCTATTTCTTACACTTTCTGGTAATAATGTACCATTCAAATTCTGATAAGGAAGCCACTCCACCTATAAGGAAAATCGTGTTAGCACAAAAACCAACAATCAGATGTATCATACATTATACTTCCATACAGAAAGAAATCAAATTGAACATGTTTTGAACTCACATCGTACGGCTCTAGCAAGTCCAACGCCTTGCGATAAAAAATTAAGTCCCGTTTCACTGTTGAAGCACTCTGTTTCCCCTTCCACCTAAGTACAAACGGAAAACAGTCATGGAGTGGCTCTTGATAAAACTTTGGTCGACCAATATTAAGGTGAAAATAACTCCAGCACTGCAAAGGAAAATGAATGATCAGCCTCATCACGATAACTCTTAATACAGGAAGCTGCAGTGTCATGTTTGACAATTCAATCATTCCAACACAACCCGAAAACAAGGAAAGAAAAGAAAACTCAGATATAGCTTACCTGTAATAAAGTCAAGCAACCGCTAATGGTACTCTGAGATTTAAGAGATGCTTTCCCTAGTGATCTATACAAAAAGGCCAATGCTGCTGCACCCCATGCATACTTTCCAGCTTTCTCGAAATCCTCAAACAGAGGTAGGTACATAACAGGGACCTTGTTCCCAGTAGTAGTTGAAAATATTGTACTTCCTACAAGGTAGAGAAGGTAAGCGCGTGTGTAATGCTCAACATCTTCTAATGGTGCATCTTCAGGACACTGGGAAAAGTACTCCTTCAGCCAGCTGAGTTTTACCATGCCACCACTCTTGTACCCAGCTTCTGGTACTCTTCCTAGATATCTTTCACAAACTGATTTGCATGAAGTATATGTAATGCCCAGAACAGGTAAACCATCAATCGGCAAACCAAGTAGCAACGCAACATCTTTGAGGGTTATGGTCATTTCTCCAACCGTCAAGTGAAAGGTATTTGTTTCTTTCCTCCACCTCTCAACAAGTGCAGAAATGAGTGGATTGTCCAGACTGATGGAAGGAAGCAGTCTTAGATAACCAAACCCTGCCTTCTCCACCAATTCAATCTGCTTTTGCGTGAGCCTCCATTCCCCAAGCTTTGAAGTGTGTTCATGGCATCTAAGCACACCACGCTCCTAAAACACAATGTAATGGGCATGAATGATCAGTCAGCAAGGTGATGAGGTCTGGAAGTTACTTTGATGGTAAAATTTAATTTACCTGCCCCTCCCAAATAGCCGAGGAGACATGGTTATCTTGATCGTAGAGTAGGGAAGGATCAATGGGGCCAGGATTGGCCATGAAGTAGTCATCAACTTGAAATGAGGAATTTTAAAAATGATGTGCTTGATACTTAGGAATAAGATATGTTATGGAAAGAGGATAGAGATTTTGAATGATAAGGTCTAGTTGAATATGATGATGGAAATGAGTTGAGAGTTGAGGGTTTAATGAAATCTAATTAGTGTTTGAGTTGATATGAAGTGGTTTTGTGCTAGAAGAGGTGAATTTGAGAAGATTATGGGTGTATATGATGTTAGAAAGGACGTA
>JANZLK020000018.1:1094509-1107759 GCA_026937615.2 Erythroxylum glaucum
TATCCTATGCGACTCAAATTTTTGTTGTTGTTTTTTTTCCCTCCTTTTCACTTGTATTCAATCTTGTATTCCTTATTGTAACGGGAATCAATATTTTTATTGACTCATTTACTATTAACACCATTTGGGATAATTCCATCTAATAGTAGTATAAGTCTTAACGAGCCAAATGTTCTTCATGTTTCAGAGTTACTCCAAAAAAGAAGAAAATGAAGAAGTCTTTTTCTTTTTTCCCAATGAAAATAAGCATATTTCAACAATATCTATAACTTTCTTAAGCAAACTTGATTGAGTAAAGGATGTCGGTGGTTGGTTCTTAATGTGCTAAGAAACTTTAAAAGGGTACAGTGTATAAGTACCCATGTTTTAAGTGTCTTTGGGGTCCAACTTGTGTTTTATTTTGAGAGTTTCAAACTGAACGCATCCTTCAAGACCACTAAATGTTATTGAGCTTATCTGATGCTGACTTAAGTCTTGTCCAGTATACAAATGACCGTTTGATGCCAGTAGTTGGTAGGTTCTTGCAGTTTATGCTTTACCAAGGAAGAAGAAGCATGGAGCATGGTACTACATATCTGTGTAGCTTTCTATTTGTCCCTTCACAAGGTAATCAAACATGGAGGAAGCCAGCTTTGAGGTAACCGCTCAATTGGAAACATCATGTGAAATGTTGAATTAGCGCAAGAGTGTTTGTGAAGGTTTCAATTTTGAGGATATATTAATCAACAATATTTCGATTCTCTGTTGGCATTTAGCTGGCTACCGAAGCACTGGAGATGCCCTCTGGTACTAAGTTGTCCTATGCAAATTACTGATTGATTTACGGGCATGAGCTGCTTGATTTAACATCTGCAATCGAGCAACATCTTGTCAATTCTCCTAAAGTCCAGATCATTACTCTTAACTGTTTATGGTAGATGAACTTGGAATCCGAAGGCTGAAGTTGTTAGAGATAGTAGTTATCTGAACAAAGTCAACTTTACCTCTGTTGAATATATATTATGGCATAATAATAGATTACGACTTGTTGATTGTGCTTTCTTGATCAAAATGAGTAAAAGTGATGTGTTTGAAGGTCTTCCTAAATAGTAAAAAGTGAAAATAGTGTGTTAAGCCTGTCAATTATCCTTCAAAGCAACAAGGAAAATCAAAGAAAAGCTAAAATTGATCCACTTAGATGTTTGTGCACCAACGAGTTAACTTTCATTCAATGAAAATAAGTTTTTTTTGTTGTTGTGATTTTTAGAAAAGATTTTAACATTTTAGCATATTTCATTGGATCTCATTTCTCAAGAAAAATTGGCAAGTACTTAACAAATTCAAAAAATTGAATATATAAGTTCAAAAAAGTAATTGATTTGTTTCCATTAAATATGCTTTCAAACTAATTGTCTTCTACTTAATATGCTTTCAAACTAATTGTCTTCTACTTCAAGATTGAAAGCCTTTAAAAGTTTGTGCTACGTGCACATTCTTAAGGCAAAAAGACTTCAACTATATAAGAAGAGTGGTTTAGGGTTTTTCTGGCATTACAACACCTCAAGCAAAATCTACATAGTTTACCATACTGTTGCTAAAAGAAATCCAGTTAATATAGATATGTTGAAATGAAAAAACCCATATTAGAAAAAGACGGTGTTAAAGTTTTGAGATTGAGTCAATACATCAAATTGATGTTAAAGAAGACATTAAAGAAAAGAGTTATGATGGTGATATTAAAGTACTTATAAGAGGCACTAGACCTTTGAAAAAGGTGTATGAGAGGTTAAATGCAGCTATCTTTGAGTTAACTACCTACAACAAAGCTATTAACAAGAAAGAATGGCTTGAGGTACTAACAAAAGAGTAAAAATGATTGGAGGAAAAAAAAACAAAATTGGTCCTTAGTTGAAAGGCCAGTAAGTCAGAAGGTATTTGAAGTAAAATGACTCTACAAAATCATGATGGATCTATCAATATGATATACAAAGTCAGATTTGTTGTTAAAGGAGCTATTTCTCCATACCTGTTTTCTGGAACCTATCAGTTTCCTTTGAATATCTTGGCTTTCCACAGTAATCACACAGTAATTGATCTTTATCAGAAGCAATACTCTTTGTCTGCCCATGAGTAATATGTGCAGTTAAACCTGATTTCTCAACTGGTGCAGTGTAAAGCATGGCACTTGTTCTGGTCTCTTCCTGCTGAATATAAGAATGTGCCTCCTCAAGAGAGGGAAAGGGAGATCTGCCAATAACTTGACATCTCAACTGATCAAATTCAGGATTCAAACCAGCCAAAAAATTATACACCCTCTCTTTTTCAATCATATTTTGCATCAGTACTGCATCATCAGCACATTTAGCCTGAAAATCCTGATAATAATCTAGCTCTTGCCATAAACTACTCAACTCAGAGAAATATTCTGAAACAGAAAGCTCACCTTGTTTTGTGCCATGAATCTTATTACGGAGTTCAAAAATCCGAGCATCATTTCCCACTCGAGAATAGGTATTTTTTGCAGCTTTCCATATTTTCTCCGCAGTATCAAGCAGTAAATACTGTCTACAGATTTTAGGATTCATAGAATTAATAAGCCAAGACATAACCAAAGAATTATCAGAATCCCATTGACTAAAATATGGATCATTAATAGTTGGTGGCTTCTTATCTCCATTAATGTATCCCTGCATCCTTCTAGCCTTAATAAACAGTAAACAAGATCTAGACCAAGCCAAATAAGAACCACAGCCATCTAGTTTAATAGGGCTAATTTGAATATAAGGACTGTCATTAAAGGCGTGAGGTTTATCTACTCAGTTCCTTTCTTAACGTCTGACATGATGATAGAATGACTGAAGAATAGGCAGAGATCAATAAGAAATCCAGAACCTGGTCAGAAGAACCCAAAAATACACGACGTCGGAAGTGACCGAAGAATGGCTGATCGGAGTCGTGGAAGGCCGGAGATCAGATCTGGGCGAAAAACCAAGTTGGACAGTGGCCGGAGATGTTGACACACGCCCTACGCGCCGGCGAGTGAACAGTGTCACCATATCTGCAAATGGTGCGTGACACCACGCACGACGTCGGATGGCGGCGAAATTCCGGTGGCTGGCCGAGCTTGACCCTAGCGACCTTCTGGTGTGGGTGGTGTCGAGAGAGGAGGAGAAAACTTAACCCCTTAGTAGGACAGAAACGAAAAAACGTAGATGTAGGAGAGAGAAAACTCAATCTCTAGAAGAGGCATCAAGCTCTGATACCATGAAGAATTTTTCATTCTCTATTGATAATTTACAAGGCATATACACATGAATATATAGGAAGAAACTATCCTAATTAAGGAAGAACTAATTAAGGTAGAATAATAACGGAAGATTCCTAAGAATCCTAATTATACATAAATACACATTCCAAATCTGTCAACAAGAATGCTTTCTTGAATGGTGATTTGGAATTTGAAGTGTACATGGAGCCACCGCTTAGGTTTCAGAAAAGCTTTGAAGACAGGGTGTGCAAACTTAGAAGGTCCTTGCATGGACTAAAACAGTCCCCAAGAGCCTAGTTTGACAGATTCACCAAATTTGTAACAAGTAAGGGGTATTCGCAAAGCTAATCAGATCATACCTTGTTTACTAAAAGGAATGGGGAAAGTAAAATCGTTGTCCTAATAATGTATGTGGATGATATCATAATTACTGGGAGTGATCAAGTGGAGATAGAGAAATTACAAGCTCAACTCAGGAAGGAATTTGAAGTAAAAAACTTGGGGCAGCTTAGATATTTTCTTGGCATGGAAGTAGCTTGATCCAAGAAGAGAATTGTGGTGACTCAAAGAAAGTATACTTTGGATTTATTAATAGAGACAAGTTTAACTGACTGTAAACTGTGTGATACACCAGTGGAATTAGGAAAGAAACTTGAACAACTCGAAAATGGTGTTCCAGTTAACAAGGAAAGGTACCAAACACTTGTTGGGAAACTAATTTACTTATCTTACAACAGGCCAGATATAGCATTTGTAGTGAGCTTAGTAAGTCAATTTATGCACTCACCATCTAAAGAACAGTTGGAGGCTGTTATCAGAATTTTAAAATATCTAAAGGGATGTCTTGGTAAGGGATTGTTCTTTCTTTGAGTAGAAGGAAGAAAGAAGCATAGAAGTCTACACGAATGCAGACTATGCTAGCTCAATTACTAACAGAAGGTCAACATCAAGCTACTACACCTATCTATGGGAGAATATGGTAGCATGGAGGAGTAAAAAGCAAAATGTAGTAGCTAGGAGTAGTACAAAAGCTGAGTACAAGGCTATGGCTCAAGAAGTGTGTGAAGTCTTATGGCTCCGAAGAGTTATGTCTGAGTTACATTTGGAAGTTAAGCCTCCCATGAAGTTGTATTGTGACAATAAGGCAACCATTAATATTGTACACAATCCAGTACTTCACGAAAGGACAAATCATATAGAGGTTAATAAGCACTTTATCAAGGAAAAATGGAAAATGGAAGCATACGTACCCCATTTGTTCCCACTAAAGAACAGAGAGCAGATGTCTTCACCAAGAGGCTGTTCAGACAATCATTTGAAGAGCAAATTAGCAAGTTAGGCATGATAGACATCTTTGCACCAACTTGAGGGGGAGTGTAGAGAATCCCGTAATAGTAGATAGTCCCTTAATTAAGGGATTATCCTTAGCTGTACTATCTAGCTATAATAGGGATATTTCCAAATAAGGGGTAGGTATATACCCTAGCTCTATATAAGAACTGCAACATATGTAAATAATAACTTCTGAATATATATCGAAGGTTTTTACACAAAGCCTCATGAAAAATTTTGGAAAGAGATATAGTATCAAGAGAGGCAAGAAAAGAGAACGAAGAAGATGACAAATGGTCATAGGAAACAAAAGATGAAATTAGGTAAGTGCATTGGCGTTTATCTTTACGAGAGCAATTAGAAGATCAAGATCAATGATTGTGGAATCTAATGCCAAACAAGGAAGTGGTGCTACACATATATCAAAAAACATCTAATTATCGAAAATAAATATAAAAAATAAGTGGAGGTGGTGGTGATGTTGAAATAGTAGGTGCAGAAGCAACATTTGGTAACTCTTGGGTTATTCGGTTCATTATTTTCTCTTTGACTATTAGAAGTGCTTAAATAAGTAGGAAAGAAGGAAAGATTTTTCATAATAGCAACAAATAGAAGGCATTTATTAAGACTAGGAGAATAACATCAATACTCTTTTTGGAGATAAGAGTACCCTAGAAAGGCACATTTTACAAACAAGGGAAAAGACTTAGGCAGCCCGAAAATGTTACTCTCATAAATAAGGAAAGGTACCAAAGACTTGTTGGGAAACTAATTTACTTATCTCACACCAGGCCAGATATAGCATTTGCAGTGAGCTTAGTAAGTCAATTTATGCACTCACCATATGAAGAACATTGGGAGGCTGTTATCAGAATTTTGAAGTATCTAAAGGGATGTCCTGGTAAGGGGTTGTTCTTTGAAAAGAAGGAAGAAAGAAGCATAGAAGTCTACACGGATGCAGACTATGCTGGCTCCATTATTGACAGAAGGTCAACATCAGGCTACTACACCTATCTATAGGGGAATATGGTCAAGGAGTGTGTGAAGTTTTATGGCTCCAAAGAGTTATGTGTGAGTTAAATTTGGAAGTTAAGCCTCCTATGAAGTTGTATTGTGACAATAAGGTAGCCATTAATATTGTACACAATCTAGTACTTCATGAAAGGACAAAGCATATAGAGATTGATAAGCACTTTATAAGGGAAAAAATGGAAGATGGAAGCATATGTATCCCATTTGTTCGTACTAAAGAACAAAGAGCATATGTCTTCACAAAGGGGCTATTTAGACAACCATTTGAAGAACAAATTAGCAAGTTGGGCATAATAGACATCTTTGCATCAACTTGAGGGGGAGTGTAGAGAATCCCGTAATAAGAGATAGTCTCCTAATTAAGATATTATCCTTATGGATTATCCTTAGTTGTAATATCTAGCTATATTAGGGATACTTCCAAATAAGGAGTCTTCCTAATTAGGAAGACTCCCATAACTATGTATCCTAGCTCTATATAAGAATAGCAGTATCTATACATCTCTCTTTATCTTAATAAAGAAGTTTTTACATTCTTGAATTGTTGCGAGCTTACCATCTTGTTCTTAAGAAATCCAAGTGCACATTTGGGTACTTAAGTAGCGTACTTGGGTCATGTTATTCAAGGTGGAGTGGAAGCAAATGTAAGATAGATTAAGGCAATAGTATAATTGGCCAAGGCTCTTAGGGGCTTCCTAAGGTTAGCAGGGTACTACAGGAAATATATAACAAATTAAAGGCAAGTGGTGGCACCTTTGATTAGCCTATTGAAGAAGAATGCATATCAATGGGGGAATGAGATCCATTTAGCATTCTCAAGTTTGAAGAAAGCCCTTTTTGAAGCCTTTGTTCTGAGGTTGCCTATTTGAGGAAGAGTTTGTGGTGGATTGTGATGCTTCTAGTAGTTGAATTGGGGAGGTCATACAATTGCACTTGTTAGCAAAAAATTGGCAGATCATCGTTATAAACTTGTAATATGTGAAAGAGAGCTTGTCGGTCTTGCTAAAGCTATGACCCACTAGCAATTGTATCTTAGGGGAGACATTTCCTCATCAAGATCGATTAGTACAACCTGAATTTTTTATTGGAACAGAGGTTAACCACTTCATCTCAATAACATTACATTACTAAACTAATGCGTTTTGATTTCAAGGTGGAGTAAAAGGCGGGAAGACTCAATAAAGCTGTCGATGCACTTTCTTGATGGCTAGCTCTTTGCTATTTTTAAGCCATGGGTTGACATTTTTTATGTCCTTCGCCAAGAAGTGGAAGCCTCAAACAACTTGAAACAATTGTGGGACCAGGGGAGGTTAAAGTTGCTTGGGAAGACCTTGTAGACGGTGTTTGGAGATGTATCTCCATTGTTTACGGGCGATAGACCAAGACGATGGGTCAAATGGGTTTTGTGGGTGAAGTATTGTTACAACACACCTTTCCACTCTTCCTTGCAAGCTACACCATTTTAGGTGATGTATGGAAGGGATCCTCTGTGTTTGCTCGATTATCTAGTCTGTTCCACTAGAGTGGAGGTAGTGGATCATGATCTTCAAGAGAGAGATGTGGTTTTACAATTAGCAAGGGAGTGTTTACTACAAGCCTAACAACGAATGAAGCTTACAAATGATGCTAATCATTGGGAGATCTCCTTTGAAGAGGGTGATTGGGTTTGGTTGAAGCTTTACCCTTACTGGTAGGTTTTGATAGGGAAGAGAGGGCCTTGCAAGTTGTCTCCTAAATGTTTATAAAGTATGGTAGAAAATTGGTACAGTGGCCTACAAGTTGGAGCTAGCAAAGTGGAGCTGTGTCTATGATATTTTTCAAGGCTCTTTTTTAAAGAAGTTTAAGGGCGATACTCCAAGTTCATTGGTTGTGCTACTAGTCATCCATGATGGCCATTGGTGCCTGTTCTCCACTCTATTTTCCGGTCTACGCTTAACATATGTAGAAATGAGGTGTTGATGCGTTGGGTGGATAGTTTAGACGAGAATGCTACATGGGAAGATTTGGCCACTCATTGGGAGGTTTATTTAGAGTTTGAGCTTGAGGACATGCTTAAAATCGTATGTTGAGGATGCCTTTGTAGGAAAAGTTTACTCTCGACGAAAGAAATGTGGCTGATTGGACAACAAGTTTGCTTTTATTTTGTTTTGTTTGATTTTCTTTCGTATTTTAGGGTGTTTATAGATTATTTTTTCTATTTTTGTTGGGATTCTATTTTTGGAGTTTATACTTGTTGATAGAACTGAATAGGAAAACCAAAACTAAAGTTCTACAATTTTATTCTTTGACTGATGCATCTTAAATAGAAGAAATACAACCAATATAGAATCAATATCCTAACTAAAATGCAACCAATATACAATCACTATTTTAACTACTAATCTCTTCTAGTCTACAACATCTTGACTAATTAGGTGCTGATTTATCTTATCTTGAATCTAGGGTAAGATTTTCCTATTTTATTGGGATCATTATTTATTAGATATCATTTTTCTTAATTTACCAACACTCCCCCGCAAGTTTGTGCAAAAATGTCTATCATGCCCAACTTGCTAACTTGAAGTTCAAATGGTTGTCTTAACAACCCTTTAGTAAATATGTTTGCAGTTTGTTGTGTGGTTGGAACGACTAGAGTACAGATTATTCTTGCTTCAAGTTTTTCCTTAATGAAGTGCTTATCAATTTCAACGTGTTTTATCTTGTCATGAAGTACTGAGTTATGGGCAATACTTATGGCTGCCTTATTGTTACAATACAATCTCATAGGAAAGCTCACTAGATTTTAAATCTTTAGTACTGCTTCTAGCAACTACACTCTGTTTCTTACATCTCCATGTGACTAAGTTGCCCCAAAGGAATGTACAATAACCAGACGTCGATCTTTTATCAATAGTTGATCCTGCCCAGTTTGCATTAGTATAGACTTCCACTCATCTACTTTTTTTTTTGTTTGAAAAAAGACCCTTATGGGAGTGCCCTTTAAATATCAAAGGATTCTGTAAATTGCTTCTAGAGCTCCTTGTATGGGGAATGCATAAATTGACTAACCATACTTACAACAAAGGCAATATTAGGTCGTGTATGAGACAAGTAGATCAATTGTCCTACCAATCTCTGGTACCTTCCTGTGTTTATTGGGATTCCATCTATAACATCTACAATTTTGACATTAGACTCTATTGGAGTGTCTGAAGGCTTGCATCTACTTATTCCAGTCTCCTTTAAGAGATCTAAAGTATACTTTGTTGTGAAACCACAATTTCCTTTGTTGATCTTGCTTCTTCCATTCCAAGAAAATATCTTAGTTTACCTAAGTCCTTATTTCGATCTCCTTGGCTAGACTTAGCTTAAGTTTCCTCATTTCTTCTATGTCATCTCCACTTAAAATTATATGATCCACATGGACAATCATAGTGAACAAAGTATGATCAGATTGTCCTTGACAATAACTTTGACCTTTAACAAACTTTATGAATTTTTCGAACCAAGCTTTGGGAGATTGCTTAAGACCATGCTAGGACTTTTTTTAATTTGCATAGCTTGGTTTAAAAATTTTCAAAGAATTCAAAGGGAGGCTTCATATATACTTCTTCATCTAGATCTCCATTCAAGAAAGCATTCTTTACATCTAACTGATTTAGAAGCCAGTCAAGAATAGCAACAATTGAAAGGAGGACTTGAATAGTGTTTAATTTTGCCACTGGTGAAAAAGTTTGATAATAATCCATGCCATATGTATGGGTAAAGCCTTTAGCAACCAGCGGAGCCTTGTACCTCTCCGAGGATTGATCACAATTGAATTTTAGAGTAAATAGCCATTTACTTCTAACAACCTTTTTTCTATTTGGTAGATTGACTTCTTCCCAGGTTGCATTCTTTTCCAAGGTTTTCATCTCTTCAAGAACAACTTATTTCCACTCAGGAACTTTTGGAGCCTTCTGAATATTGTTACGAATAGGAATATTAGATACTTGTGAAATAAAGGTATAATACATGGGTGAAATATTTTTGTAAGACACGGTTAGGGAGAGGATGTTGTGTACAAGATCTAATGCCCTTCCTAAGAGCTATAGAGAGATCAATTTGAGAAGAAGAGTTTTGCTTAGAATCACTTACAGGAATACTTTTAGGAACATGAACATTTGTGGAAACATCATGATTCTCTTGATCTAACCTTTGGTTAGGCTCATGAAGATGTTGCGGAATGGTGACCTTGTTTTTGTGCTAGGTGCTCCTTTGAATATACAAGACCTTTGTACCATTTGTCATACATCTTCATGTTTCTAGTATTATCATTTTGTAATGTTATTGTCACAAGTTATTTATTAACCGATCCAACATTGTCAATATTTACTTCATTTGCTTCCAATAATTTTGTGTTGTCTTTTTGTGAATGATCATGAGAGTTATCACCTTGAACAAACTCAAACCTAAGATCCGAACCATCTAAATACTCATCTGCATTGATGTTTTCCTCCCCTTGATGATGGTAGTTATTATAGTATGAAGTAACTCCAAAGAAAGTAACATCCATATACACAAACATCTTTTTTGAAATTAGATCAAAACATTTATACCCTTTTTGATTAGTGGGATAACCTATAAATATGCATTTATGTGCTCTAGGATCTAGTTTTGAAAGTTTGGAATCATGATTATGAACAAAAGTTAATTTTTAGGGGAATGTTTGTAATGAGTCTAGTAGTTGGAAAATACTTACCAAATTGGTGTTTTGTACTTAAAGATTTGAGTAGGGAATTTGTTTGTTAAGTAGATGGTTGTTAGAATTGCTTTCCCCCAGAGATATTTAGGAACCCTAGTTTGAAGGCTCAAAGCTTTACTATTTCAAGAAGGTGCAATGATGTGAGTTTTGTATTGTATCGGCCAGAAAATGGTATGAAATTATGGAGCTCAGTATTGGTCGTTGGTACTAGCCAATAATGGTGATTTTGTTTGGTACTTGATGGTAATGTAAAGTTTAAAAAATTGAAGGATTGATTTACAAAAAAGAAATTTAGAACTAACAAAATTACCCATGAGCGCGTTGATGATGCGCTCAAGTTGTTTGATGAAATGCTATATCAAATGAAGATCCTCGTTGTGTTGCGTTCTTGATGATGTTACGGGGTTGATTTTTTCCCATTAATTTTCAAAGGAAAAAGAGACCAGGTAGGAACTTGGTGTGTTTCTTAGTTTAGAATGGATTAGTCAATTGATTGCTAGGTTGTGTTGGAATAGGATGGCTAATAAAGCCTGGGACTTGTTTAATCAATTGATAAAGTTGGGGTTTAGTTTTGAAGTTGAATCTTGTAATGCTTTATTGACTGGACTTGGGAGAAATGGAGACATTAAGGGAATGAATGAACTTATAGAGAAGATGGAGGAGTTAGAGATTAGGCCAAATGTTATCACATATGGGGTTTTAATTAATCAACTATGCAAGTTTAGGAGAGTGGATGATGCATTGGAGGTGCTTAACAAGATGGATGGAGATGAAGAAGAGCATGAGGTTTTGATTGAACCAGATGTTATCTACAAAACATTGATTGATGGACTTTCTAAAGTTGGGAGGCTAGGAGTTGGGTTGATGGAAAGAATGAGATTGAAGGGTTATGATGCTAACATTTTTAGTTATAATTGTTTGATTGATGGTTTTTGTAAAGATGGTTACCTAGCGGGAGGATTGGAGTTATTTGATGAGATGAACAAATAGAGCAATTCTATTGTACCTAATGTAGTTATTGTTAACATTTCGATTGATGGCATGTGTAGACATGGGAGAGTTAATAGTGCATTTGAGTTCTTTAGTGAGATGCAAAGAAAAGGTTTAAAGGGTAATGTTGTTAGTTATATTGTCTTGATTAATGCATTTTGCAATGTTACAACATTGATAGGTTGATGGAAATTTTTAACGTGCATTGTACATAATTCATTTCATACATGTGCATTATTGAACAATTATAATTGTGCATATTGTGATATATGTGTATGTTGTTTAATATAGAGGATCAAATTGAGAAACTTCCTCCAGATGTTGTCGGGACTTCGAGGCAATAGCTTCGGGAGCAACTTGTGAGTAACCTAGATGGTCTCACTTAATTAGTTATTTGCTTAAATTATGTTTTGAATGATAATTGAATGTGTTTAATTGTGGATTCCAGACAGAAGGTCCAATGAATGTGATTGTAAATTGAGATATTGAAGTGCTACTTGAATGTGTTTAATTGTGAATTTTGGACAAATGGTCCGATGAATGTGATTGTAGATTGAGATATTAAAGTGCTACTTGAATGTGAATGTGAAGACTTACGTGCTTTATAATGTGAGTGATTGTGGTTCATGTAGTCCATACTTAAATGCATAATCAGATAATGGCAATTATGACCAGAGTAGCCACCGATCAAAGTTAAAAGCTAAACGAGTGAAAATGACCCTCAAGCTCAAAAGTAATTAAGAGCCTAAGGCTCTCTATGCAAAATGAGCCCTGTATCCCCCAAGCGGATAAGGGACAGTTATTAATGAACCTGGTATCCAAAATGAATACGGGACAGTTCAAACACTCGGTCACAACAACGTAATAATTAGAAAAGTGTCTCATGAGCATTTCATATGCATTTTAACAAGTATGTGGATTGTTTGAAATGTCAAATTGGTTTGCTCTTAAATGAAAATGTGATATGTGCTCATTATGCTAAGTTGTGAATGATATGTTATGTGAATCGTTGTGTTACATGAATTGAGTGAACCATCGATGATAGTTACCTCATTGAGTTCGCAAAACTCACCAAAATTGCAACGTTGTCTTTTCAGGATCGAGAGATGATTCTAGCTACTAAGAGGCTCTACCAACCATGTAGATTGTGATTGGCAAGAGAAGTCATGGCTCAAAGGTCGGCCAACTGGGATTTTTGGATAGATTAGTTAGATTGTGTAAATTTTCCTCTTCCATATAGTACTTTTGTATTAGGTTTTGTTGATGTACATATAGAAAATTTTGAAAGACACAATATACCCTACGATAAGGGGTGCTACAATAGAGGGGGAATTTTTGACTTAGGAAAGTTATTTTTCACGATGCCTTGCATTCAAATAAGTTATTCCAATTTTAATTTTATGCTATTTCATTTTTCACTAACAATTATATGTCTTGTCGTATAGATATCGCCATTAGACACTGCAAAATAAAAAAAGGAAGAAGATGAGAGCGATTAGAGAAGTTAACAATAGTGGCAATAGAGTAGCAGCAATGGCAATAAAGCAACAACCATGATAAAGAAGTAGCACTGATAGAGTAGTAGTGGCAATGGAGAAATGACACTGATGAAGTAGTGTTGAAAAGAGCTAGGTTAGGTGATTTATGTTTGCATTAAAGTTGAGAATGTAAAGTTTGATAGAAAGTTTCTTTTTTAATTAGAGTTCAATATTTTAAATATAATCTTCTACCTTTTAGTATTTACAAATTTTACTCAATAACTTATCACTATTTATTGTATCAGTCAATATTTATTAACCCTAAACTTAATACAACATTATATCATTTAGTATCATTTTTTGATTAGTATTGTAACATCCCATTACCCATGTTAGGGCTATAATTGTGAATTATGAGAAATTAGGAAAATATACATCATGCATAGTG
>JANZLK020000018.1:1186893-1197322 GCA_026937615.2 Erythroxylum glaucum
TGTGGATACCGGTAGAGGGCATTCGCGTTTGCAGTGTCTTGGAATCCGAAAAAGAAGCAATCTATCCACGACAATAATGAATTTTCGTACATCCTTAGTATTTTCGATTATACGTCATATTGTTGTATGGTCTTTTCCGCAGTGTATTGTGAATACTCGGACCGTACGCGATCCAACAAGATCAACTTTGAAATCAATTATTCAATTTCAACTAGCATAGCAACCATCAAAACCAGGAACTGAAGAAGATGGCAGCAATAAATTCAACGTCCTCAATACCCAACGTCCCAATTTTTGATGGCAAGCACTTTCACATTTGGTCTGTAAAGATGCGTTTTCACCTCAAATCACAGGGACTTTGGAAGGTGGTTGAATCAAACATCGGACCACCAACTCTAAGAGCAAATCCCACGGTTGCCCAGTTGTAGGAACACGAATCTGAACTGCTAAAAAAGGACAAAGCCATAGTAGTCCTGCATTCAGCTCTTGCTAACCACATTTTTACGTCCATAATGAACATGGAATCGCCAAAGGAGATTTGGGATTGGCTAAAGGCAAAGTATGAAGGCTTAGATAGGATCAAGGCTGCCAAGCTGCTGACGTTACGGAGGCAGTTCGAATTCTTGAAAATGAAGGAGGACGAGCTCATTGAAGCATATGCTGACAGAGTTCTAGACATTGTGAACTAGATGAAACTCCACGGTGAGGAATTTGCAGAAAAGAAAGTTGTCAAAAAATCTTGATCAGTATTTCTCCTAAATTCGAAGAAAAGATCGCAGTGATAGAAGAAGCTGGAGATTGGGAATCTTTAACCGTAGCACAGTTATGCAACAAGTTAGAGGCTCGTGAGAAGAGACTGCACATTATGACAGAAGAAGGTCTTGAAAGGGCATTTTCTGCTAAACTAAAATTTAACCTGAAATCCAGAAAACCAAGAAACCTACCTGGAGCAAGTAGCAGATTCAAAGGAAATCAAGAAGATGGATAAAAGCGAAAGATTTAAGCTTGTGCACACTGCAAGAAAAGCAACCATCAGATTAGTGATTGCTGGTTCAAGAAGAAAAGTAAATTCAAATGTCATTATTGCCATAAAACAAGACACACACAAAAATTTTGCGGAGCCAAGTAGAGGGAAGAAACAACCTCAGCTCCTTGAGAGGAAACAAAGGTTACAACAGAAGAAGCAGTACAGCTGCCTGAACATCTTTTCATGGCTTTCGAAGAATCAATCGAAGCTGCCAAAATCACCTGGCTTGTTGACAGCAGGTGCACCAGCCACATGATACCCAACGAGTCAGCCTTTACTAAACACAACAAATCCATTAAAACCAAGATTAAGATCGGGAATGGACAGGTTGTCTACGCCAAAGGAAGAGGTGTTGTGGCTATCAAAATTGACAAAGGGATCAGGTATCTTACAAATGTACTTTACATTCCTGAAATGCATATCAGCCTTCTTAGTGTTCCACAAATGGTCAACAATGGTTGTGGGGTATATTTCAAAAGAAAAACTTGCCTTATCTTTGATGATTATGATAAGGAGATTGCAAGACTCAAAATTTCAGGAAGAAGTTTCTTGATAAACCTTGAACTAGCTATAGGAACAACAAGTGTAGCAAAGGAAGAAGGGAGCCAACTTTGGCATAGGAGACTCAGGCATATGAGTTTTAAAAAACTGCAAGCTATGTCCAAAACCGAGCTTGTGTAAGATCTGCCAGAAATCATTACACCGGCTCATGTATGTGATGGATGTGCCCTTGGACGACAAGTCAAGAAGCCATTTCCAAAAGGAGGAGTGAATAGAGCCGAGTAGAAGCTGAAAATTTTCCACTCTGATATTTATGGCCCGATGCAAGTCCATTCTTTAAATGGAAGCAGATACTTTGCGCTGTTTATTGACGATCTCACTAGGATGACCTGGATATATTTCTTGAAGGCTAAAAATGAAGTGTTTACAACATTCAAAAGATTCAAAGCCCTGGCAGAAAATCAAAGCAGCAGTTACATCAAAGTTCTCTGGATTGATAATGGTGGTGAATACATTTCAAGTGCATTTCAGAATTTTTGTAAAACTTCAGGAATTGTCTATCAACTAACTATAGCCTATACTCCACAACAGAATGGAGTCTCTGAGAGCAGGAATAGAACCATTATGGAGATGGCTCAAAGTATGCTGTTTGACAAAAGAATTCCTCAAAAATTCTGGGCAGAAGCTGTTGCTATTGCTATATTCTTGCTGAATCATTTGCAAACAAAGACTGTCGATCAAATGACACCGTTCCAAGCATGGACAAGTAACAAATCTTCAGTCAAAAATCTGAAAATTTTTGGATCTCTTTGTTTTTATCACATTCCTGCAAAGAAGAGATCAAAGCTAGATGAAAGGGCTACAAAAGGAATCCTCATTGGCTATTCAACCGAAGTCAAAGGATTCAGGATCTATGATCCAATCTCGAACAAAATTGTTATTAGCAGAGATATTCAGGTGGATGAAGATCAATTCTGGGATTTTGAATGCAAAGAACCATAGAAGAATTCTAATGCAGAATATCCTAGCCAACTTTCTTAAATTCAAGCAGAAGCAGAATTCTCAATCGAGGGTAACACTGATGGAGCTATCATTCGAACAAGCTCTTTGGCAAATATCTATGAAAGATGCAATTATGTCTATACCGAACTAGCCAATTTTTCAGAAGCTGCTCAAAAACCAGAATGGATGCAAGCTATGCGAGATGAGCTTGCTGTGATCCAAAAAAAATAAAACCTAGCAACTTTTAGATTTACCAGTAGGAACAAAAGCCATAGGAGTGAAGTGGATATTTAAAACCAAGTTCAATCAGGATGGCTCAATCTTCAAACACAAAGCTCGATTGGTTGTTAAGGGCTTTGCACAAATTGCAGGTGTCGATTACGTAAAAACATTTGCGCCAGTTGCTCGTCATGACACTATAAGGCTGCTGTTAGCAATTGCTGGTCAAAAAGGATGGGTTGTTTTCCATCTCGACGTGAAGTCAGCTTTCCTCAATGGAGAGCTTGAAGAAGAAATCTACGTCCAACAACCAAAAGGATTCGAAGTTGCTTTAGACAAAGTTTACAGGCTAAGGAAAGCGTTATACAAGCTGAAACAGGCCCCTAGAACCTGGTACCAAAAGATTGATGCGTATCTCATATATTTAGGTTTCAAGAGGAGTTTGAATGAAGCAACACTCTGCATAAAGGAAGACCAAGGTGAAATTTTGTCGCTTGTACCAGTTTATGTCAATGACCTGCTGATTACAGGTTCAAATAAGGATGAAATAACCAATTTCAAATTGGTCATGCAAAGAAAATTTGAGATGTCAGACCTTGGATTGATGAATTACTTCCTCGGTTTGGAAGTAAGCCAAGAGCCAGTAGGAATTTATATTTCACAACACAAATATGCTCTTGATCTCTTGAAAAGATTCAAATTGCAGAATTGCAAGGAGACAGCCTCACCATTGGTCCTAAATCGCAAATTGTCAAAGGAATCTGGAAAGAAGCTGAAGGATCCACAAGTATTTCGAAGCATTGTGGGAAGTTTGCTGTATTTGACAACTTCCAGGTTTGATATTATGTTTCTACAAGCTTTTTATCAAGATTTATGTCCAAACCAAGTGAATTGCATTTATGTGCTACTAAACGAGTTCTCAAGTTCATTAAAGGGACAATTAACGATCGAGTTTTGAATGAAAGAGGAATTTCAGTATCCTTACAAGGGTTTTCGGATTCTGATTGAGCAGGAAGCATCGATGATATGAAGAGCACCTCTGGGTATATCTTTACCCTCAGTTCAAGTCCAATATGCTGGAATTCCAAGAAGCAGTCTGTGGTGGCTCAATCCTTAGCTGAAGTCGAGTATGTCGCCTTGACAGGAGCCATGAACCAAGTTGTATGGTTACGGAAGATGATGTCTGATTTGGGTTTCAAACAATTGGAGCCCACTGTTTTGTTTTGCAATAACAAATCTGCAATCACAATTGTAGAAAACCCGATTTTGCATGATAGAACTAAGCACATCAACATAAAATTCCATGCCATTCGTGAAGTTGTGAAATATGCTGAAATCCAGATTGTATTTTGTCGATCTGAAAGTCAATTGGCTGACTTGTTTACCAAATCATTAGCTTGTGGAAGAATTGATGAATTAAAAGAAATGATGGGAGTTTCGTATGGCAAATGCAAGGAGGAGTATGTTGGAGAAGATGAATTTGCAAGCTAAACTCCTATGCTGCTTTTGCTGTCCAAGCTAGAAAAAGGAAGTTGTTGTAAAAAAAAGTAAAAGGGAGCAGAGATTTGCTACAGAGAGATTTTTGGTTTGTTGTTTAAAGCTGTTTTGTTCATAAGAATAGAATAGGACAAAATTTTTAGTGTGTGGCATGTTGGTCAAAGCTGAAATAGCATATCGAATATTTCTGTTTTGTTGTTTTTATGTTTCATACGTTTATGCTGCTAGAGGTAATGTCTCAACTTAAATAGGTAATATTGGAGGAAGGAAAGTTGTTAGTTTAAAATAGGTGATATTGCAAAAGAAAGTTGTATTCTGCATAAGTTTACTTTGAATATTTTGTATTCCGTTATATATGGAATCAAAGGGAACGTTTTATGTGTGTCCACAAATCATATTCTCTACTAATATACCCATTTTCACAGGTCCGTCCAATGTTATAAAGACTTAACAAGAGTTCTTACACCAAATCTTAATGCTCTTTAAAATCTCAACATACCAAATGTTCGGACTTTGGAGCAACAATGCTTGGAAACCCCAAATAATGCCTGCAAATAGCCTTCAAGACGATATAAGCAAATGGGGAAAAGAGATCACGCTCATAATCTAGAAATTTAACAAAATCGAAACTTTTGTCGAAGGATATATCTGTTTCTGCTTGCGCAGGAAACTTCAGATGCCAGTACAGTACACTAATCGCTAACTCTCTTATTAAGTCTTGCTATAAGCTGGACGTCAGATTTCAGAATTTTCATGACCAAATCCGTAACGCTTCATTATTAAATAAATATATGATGAGATGCTATCTATTGTGTAATGCTTCAGTTCATCTCACCCGTCCATTTAATAAACCCATCAATGAACTGTAGAGAGGGGAATGTGGATGACCACAGAAGTTGGCCTCTCCGAGTTCTTTGGAAAGTTTTGACCTTCCTAAGGTACGAAGAACCTGGCCTTCAAGACCTGCGAAACCAAACAAAACCATGGAATGAAAAATATTAAAATAATAATAATAACAAATTTTTAGTTAGTATAGTTAGCTTCTTCATGTTAGTCCACCCCACGTTCCACTAACGACATGCATTACACAATATACGGAAATCCTATCACGACAATAACTTCACAGTTTTGTCAATCTTACTATTATCACCCCGAAAACTACATTCTCTAATAACATTTGGAAGTTGGGCTCCTCTCCCTTTTTTTTTCTTCTCTCTAAATTCTCTATAGTCAACAATTAGGGTAGACAAAATTTCACTTCTTTTCTTGTTTTTTGGACACAGATTTCTCGTTCATTTGGTGTAGGAAACTTAAGAACGAGCTATATGTTATGAGCATTGAAGATGGTTGGTGCTGATGAACAAGAACAAGAAAGTTATAGGTCTAGATTGTTTAATTTCAGAGGATTGTATGACACTGCAACAGGCCGAAATGTCAAGAGCTTAAGCGTTGATGATAGTTCTAGTTTGAAAGAGACTTCCACGAATGATAGCGTTACACTTATTAACCAAGATTCAATAAATGGAAATGATCAACCTCTGGAGAAACAATCAAACGGAAGCACTCTTACAGGGACCGACAAGGCTCCTAAGTCAAGGTCCAACAAAGATGAAGCTGGTGCGAGTCCTCAGGTCAAGGAAGGCAAGTCCTTTATTCCAGGTTCATTTGTGTTTTACTGGAACAAAAGTTTAATATGCACGGTCAGTTTCATTTTCATTGCAACTGCATCTGTGATTTGATGGTAGACAGGACCTATGAAACGATGCGTTCATATCGTACCATATGTAAATACAATATTTTCTTTTAGCAAACGATTGAGATAGCTGCAAACAGAACAGGATTCATAGTTTCTGGGTACTGCTTTTTTATATTTCGCTTATAATGTGTTGGATTTTATACAGATATGGAATTGATGAAGGAAAAGTTTACTAAGTTACTGTTGGGGGAGGATATGTCAGGTGGAGGGAAGGGTGTATCCTCGGCCCTGGCATTGTCAAATGCCATCACAAACCTTGCAGGTGCGTCGTATAATCTCTTAACCTTTAATGCCTCTATGGATTTATACCTCAGAAAGAAACATCTGTTCATAGAGGTAGGTTTTAAATCTGTAAAGTGCTCCTAGATACATCGTGCATGGTACTAATTAAAGGGTTATGGGATTGACGAATGATAAAGTAACCATTCTTTCCTAAATCCTTCTGAAATAGTTTTATTTGTTCGGATAATCAAACAAACATTCTGACTCTGTAATTTTGTTTTTCTTTCCTGTATGCAGCTTCTGTATTCGGAGAACAAAAGCGTCTAGAACCTATGCCGCCGGAGAGGATGTCCAGGTGGAGAAAAGAAATTGATTGGCTCTTATCTGTAACTGATTACATAGTTGAGATGGTGCCTTCTCAACAGAAATCTAAGGATGGATCAAGTATGGAGGTAAAAACCTATTTGAACCCATCAGAACGTATTCGTTTTTCTGTTTCTGCAATTCATTGAAATTTGTGTTACTTGATTTCATAGGTAATGACAACAAGACAACGAACTGATCTTCTTATGAATATTCCAGCCTTGAGAAAGCTCGACGCAATGCTCATCGTAAGTTGAAATAAACAACCATTCTTGTAGTTCATTTAGGCTATGGAAACTGATCTAAAGTAGACTAAACTATCCCTTTCGTCTGTGATATGCAATTCTTCAGGAATGTCTAGATAACTTCAAAGACCAGAATGAATTCTCTTATGTGTCAAATAATGCTCCAGACTCAGAACAAGGAATCAAGAAGAAAGACGATAAATGGTGGCTTCCTACAATCAAAGTTCCTCCAGATGGTTTATCAGATAATACCAGAAAATTTATTCAGTACCAAAAAGATTGTGTAAATCAAGTGCTAAAAGCTGCCATGGCAATAAATGCTCAGGTCCTAGCAGAAATAGAGATACCTGAAAGCTATATTGAATCCCTTCCCAAGGTAAAGAAAAGGACATGGAGCAGATGATGCTGACTTTTATAATGTATTAACATACCTGATCCTTTTTTATTCTGCTAATTTGACAGAACGGCAGAGCAAGCCTTGGTGATTCGATATATAGGAGTATAACGGTAGAGTTCTTCGACCCCGACCAATTTCTTTCGGCCATGGACTTATCGTCAGAGCATAAAATTCTAGACCTCAAGAACAGAATTGAGGCTTCCATAGTCATTTGGAGGAGGAAGATGAACCAGAAGGATAGTAAATCAGCTTGGGGTTCTGCTGTCAGCTTGGAGAAAAGAGAACTCTTTGAAGAGAGAGCAGAAACCATCCTACTCATTCTCAAACAACGATTCCCCGGAATCCCACAATCCTCACTAGAAATAAGTAAAATTCAATACAACAGGGTAAGATCAATTTGCTTGTGATCCTACATCTCACTTGAGCTGAAAGCTGAATTATCATAGAAAGAAATGGTCATAAACACAGATTAGACATGCATAGATTGGTTTTTTCTTCCATTTGTGGGACTAAAAATAAAGTTCTGCCTTTATTGAAGCAGGATGTTGGGCAGGCAATTCTGGAAAGTTATTCAAGGATTTTAGAAAGCCTGGCCTCTACGGTTATGTCACGTATCGAAGACGTATTGTATGCTGATTATGTCACTAGGAATCCATCACAGGCAGGGAAAAAGTGGAAAGTTGTGAATGAAACACCCACAACGCCGCCCAATGAAGAGAATACGGAGGCACATATAGCAATGACATTGTCGGATTTCATGGGTTGGAGTTTGGATCAAAATGATACTGACATGATTAAAGACCCAGCTCCAGAAGAGCTATTCAAAGACGAGAAGGCCATGCAGAAACCTGCCATCATAGTTACGAACAAAAGAACATCCTATCTTGAGACCATAGGAGCTTTAAGGAGCCCAACAGCACGCCATTGACAGTAACTTTATATATATATAGGAGGAGAGAAGGATCGGAAAAACGAGAAGAAACCTACAGGGTGAGAGAAGCCTGACTTGGAAATGTTGTTTCCAATCCAAAAAATGAGAACCTTTGGATCGTGAAACACTCATTTTCAATTCTCCCTTCGTTTTGTACATAGCAGATAATGACTTGTAAGTGTAAGGAAACTATAAATATGCTACATTACATACATTTCTTTCGTTTATGAGAGAATTCGTTATGTATATTGTTAGCCAATGAAAGTTGATTTTGGTTGACCATACATGATAAACTGCTTTACCAACGCCAAGTATCATAAACAAATGATGTGTAACTCTTACTGGGGGACGTAATCTTCTGTCCCATTTCTTGTGTACTAAGCCTGTCCTTTTTAATCTCAACCTTCCATTTATGTGAGTCCTACATAAATAGAAGGTTGAGATTAATAGGGACAAAGTTGATACACAAGAAATAGGACAGAGGATTTGGGGGCCTCTTACTCGCGGTTGAACTTAAAGAATGACCCAAAACCAGAAATAAATTTCGTTTTGTTAATAACTGAAGCATAGTAACTTAGAAATTTAGAAGTAAAGGAACAGTGGATACAATGAAATCTTATGAGGATAGGAAAACTAGATTTATTTCTTGCCACGAGGGCCAATCTTTGGTGGAAGTTGAGGACCCTTCTTGATTGGAAGAATGTCACCGGAAGCAGTGGCACTGAAGTAAGCAAGGGTTGAGCCACCTCCCAATATCAAGAACTTTAGCAACAATCCTCTCTTTGTGAATGGAGCTGCAAAGGTCTCAAAAAACTTGCTCTGCATTTCCATACAAATGCGGACAACAGATAATCAAAGGTCAATAAAAAGCTAGGTGCCAGTACAATTATGTGCATTAATTCAGGAAGTCTAATTAGCGCAGGATACAAGAAACATATACTAGGTTGAAGAGAGCTTCACTATGTTTTTCTTTTCCTTTGTCTGACTTTACAAATAGAGCGTGTAGGTTACCAATCATCTATTTAGGAGATCTCTTCTCTCTTCACATGTTTTATTCAGTTCCATTGTCTTTCTTCAACCTGCATGATTATCCCATTCAATTAACCTAAAAACTTTAGGTCTCCATAGACAACAGCTTTCAGATGACGGTCGATTAGAGCACCCCTTTGGTTAGCAGGTGATCCTGAGTTTGACTGTCAATGATACGCCTCAATTTACTGCTTCTACTTTTTCCTTCTCTATTTAGATCCTTTGTATAGGAACAAGATCTTCTAGGATTTGCCAACTATACTCTTTACTCATAAATTAAACTGAAAAATGCGACAACTGCCAAATGACACTAGCCATTAAATATTTCTAATGCTGAAAAGTGACTGCAAACCTGTAAAGGGTTGTACGGTGATGGTGCATCTGAACCATACAAGTCCCACTGGCCGGTAGTGTTGCCAATGTCCTCCAAATCAAAGTATACACTCTTATCACCATATTTTGCCACCACAATACCACTCCTATGTTATATACCCAAAACCAATTCCAAGTCAACCACGTTGCAACTCTAAATTTAGATTATACGCATGAGTTGATAGTTTTATGATTAAGAGTACCTAATGCTTCTAGATGCCAGGTTCTGGCGAGAAGGCTTGACATGGAGCTTGGTTCCACTAAGTGAGCTACCACCAAGGCCCTTGATAGTCGCAGGTTGGACAGCAGCAAAGGTTGCTAGAGACGCCATGTGCTTTTGTGGCTTGGTTTCCAATCTTTCTGTTTCGTGTTGGCAAGAGTAAGTGAGTGAGTTGAGTTGAGTTGAGTTGAGTTTTTCATGTTTTGCGTGGATTTTCGCATGACACGTGGCACAATGGCTTTTCGTGAGAGAGATACGGAGAGTCATTTATGTGGTAGGATGAGTATAGCAGCTGGATAAGCCTATCGTATTGGCCCATATGGATATGGTCTTGTATTAGCTATGCACATGATTATTATGTATCAATGGAAGAACGTCATTTTATTCTACCCCTTCCAAATTAGGATACTGAAACTTAATTGAAGTTTCAATATCGACTCTTTAAGTTGTACATTACTTTTATAACTTTAAAATCAACCCGAAAGTCGATCTTTTTGGTACGAGGCCGCAATGTCCACTCTTGCCACAACCAATGTGGTCTAACAAGCCCTAAACAACTTAAAAATAAGGGGATCCAGAACTCCAAATTTAACAAACTTGGTGTCTATGGAAAGCTTGAAGAAATATCTACAACTTTCATGAAGACCC
>JANZLK020000018.1:1210154-1223385 GCA_026937615.2 Erythroxylum glaucum
TTCATATTAATTACTATATTATGACATGTTTGGAATTTTAAATTATACTTCTCAAACAAATTCAATAAAACAAAACACTATTATTAAGAAAAAAGACAATCCTTCTGCATAATAGGTGTTGGTTTCGAAATGATAAAGTAAACCAAAACTGTGGCTCATTAACCAATTTTCCTGTCAAGGATCATCAAGGGATGGTAGTTCTGTTGCGATCCAAGTGTGGGGGTATATGCTTTGCCGAAATCATTGAAGCATGCTTTGATCGAATAATGCACCTCGTTTCAGAGTGGTACACTTGTCGTTTCAGAGCGGTAAGCTCGTCCTCCACTGTTCCCGTATTAGACACAACAACGACATTCAACAATACTCGTTGAGAGTAGGATTTGAAGAGTTATAATACAACAATTTTTAGAGACATCAAAAAATATTATTGAAGTTCAAAATTTTCTTGGCTTATTTCAAATTATGACATCACCTCTTTAGTCTGCAAACAGCAGATAGCGTGTCAACAGGAAACATTTGTGTAATTTTGAACGGTCTCTTAGCATAAGTATTCTAGTATTCTGTCTTATATGATCAAATTTGATGAAATAGCAATTGAAAAACTGCAAATTGACATGACTATGAAGATTCTGTGCAATAAGTTAATTCTATTGATCCAGCCTTGACAATAGTAAGATATATCAGCCTCACATTCTCCACCGTACCCAAAAGCAGATACACCTTAATAGCAAGCTCTGTCGATTTACAAACAAGGCAAACCTACATAAGAAGGTGGCGCTGCTATAATATCTAAAATTTGTAAGCAAGAACAGAAAAAGAAACCGAAAAGCCAACTAGAAAACTAACAGTTCTACAATTGATTTGTGTCTAGCCAAAACTAACATAAAGTAATCAACTATCATCACATTGCAAGCTTGTCTTAATATTTTGCAATGTACATGATATAAGTGTGCTAACAGACTCCACAAATTCCATACTCAATTTGGCTGCAGGAGAGGTGTTAGTATGGAGTTGAAATGCTATTGTTAGCAAGGATCCACCTTCCGTGCCCTTCTCCTCTTGTCTGGAAGTGATAAGCAGTGGTCTTGATTCGAGTCCGTCTGGAAGAATTGAAAATCCTGAAGGTAGTACGGCTATGTTGCTTGAGTCACATCCTGTAATCGCAGACTTCATTCCTGTAATGTCAACCGGAGCATAGACCACCATGGACTCGTAAGCATTAGTGCAGCTGTCTTGGAGTACCCACACACTGTTCTCTTTTGATCTCATTGTCTGTGATGAAAGGTTCGTCGTCATTAAAAGATTTTACTAAATGGTGCTTTTACAAACTTCCATATCCTTGAATTTAGGAAATAAACTAACTTGAATAGTTATTGCATTGCCTCTATCTTTTCCTTTGGCTAAGTTGGCAATTGATTGCACAGGAGCTCCATTTGACATGATATCCCACTGTAATTCATGATAAAAATCATGCCTTCACATTTTAAACCATTCTTGTGGTCTTATGGGGAAAGTTTATTTGAGAACTGTAAGCAACCATACCTCATTTTTGCGTGCTTCATCTCTCAAGAAATCAAACAGCGTATGAGTGGTTACAGGCAGCCATACTGAAGAAACTGCACACAAGATCACTCCAAGAGGTTCACCAGGGTCGTTTAAGTTCTTTCTAGAGGAAACCCTTATGTCCTCTCCTGTTTTGCTCGGTATCTTGTTCCAGGTGTGGTAGCTTGATCCCGCAATTGCACGGCAAAAGCCCCAAGTCATTCTCTGTGCCAACTTCATAACGCTTTTCCTCCCAGCTAGTGTTGAAACTCCTATTTTGTAGCACAAGGTTAACGAATAATGAACTTTCTTATATAAGTAACAACAGTATTAAAAGCTTGACATAATTCTTAGCTGGTGTTAAAACTGAATATCTTAGCGTCCTTGCGTAACATAACATAACGGACATGTAGGATATGTAAGTAGGCTGGATTTCATAGTCTTAGTTGGGGTTGTTCAAAGTCTATCAGAAACCTAGCTTACCACTTGAATCTTTCGTCGGAACATTGGTGGCCATGAAGAAAACCAGCCGTTCACATTGGAGCTGCAATGTTGCAACCCAATGCCTTGCACCGAAGGCTAGACCACCATTGACAACAGTACGATACATCGTATGGACTGTGCTTTTCTGGCATTCCAAGTGCTCCACCCAGATCACCTAAAAATAAATATTAGTCAGAAACTTGATTTTGACATGCAGTTTTAACATAAGGTTTTATTGGTGACTTGTTTCCCTAATCTTTCAACATCAAAATTCAAAACCATGTTCACTTTGACTTAAACACAGTAGTATGTTTATTACCTTGCAATGGCCGTTTGACTTGTCCTCGATAATACAGCCAGAAGGGCGCTTTCTGCATTTTGCAAGTGAAGCGTCAATGTTATCCTCCACTTTGTCTATAGAAACGTCAACAAGTGCCCATTGCTCTGCAGTAAGTTGCTTGCAGTATCGGACAAAATACACTTCTCTGGTGGACACCAGGGGTGTCATCATTTGCATCTCTGCAAACATCTTCAATCAACACAGATGGTTAATTATCCAAAAAAAGAAGAAAATGTTAGTTATAAGAATTTGTGCCGTTGTAAGACAACTTTCAAATCCATTAGAATGTGGCATTTCTGACGCAGGAACTAATTCTTTTATGGGAAATGTAAAATTTGAAACTAGTAACTTAATGGTTGAGATGTGCAGAATTTAGAAAGGTTTAATATTACACAGTGTTATATCCTCAATTAATAGAAAAAGAGAGACTGTTTTCAAAGTCTAAGATATTCTTAGATTAATTAACTTTTTTTTCCTTCAAACAGAACTTCAATAATTTCAGTTGTTGGGGTGACATTTTCATGCATTAGAAATCGTGGTTTCAGGATATGTCTTATCTGATACAAACTATCAAGTCCTAAGTTGCATAAAACGTTTACTTAGTTTACTCACAGGCCATTCTTTCTTGAGGCTAATTAACTTATATATCTAACATAATTGGAGTCAAAAAGTGTGAAAGAGCTTGACTTACAGCTGAGGCTGCTGTGCTGGATATAATGGAAAGGTACGTATCATTCAAAATTTTAAGGTCCTCCGTAAATATTCCTTTCTCAAAAGATGGGTGGACCATGACCACTATGCGCTATAATTTCATGGAGGAGCCTTTACGTTTTCTGTTTTCCTTAAAGCGTTATATGCAAGTATGTATGCATGCCATAAGCTTTTCTGCTGAAAACAAATTTCCAGTAATAACCAAAAAGGAAATTGTAGTCATCACGATGACTTAAGGGCCATTCTCTACTCCTAAATTTTCGTTGCAAGCTGCCTTGTAAGTCACTAACATTTTCAAAGGTCTTTGTGCCTTTGTTTATAGAATTTGCTAGAGTTAGATGCTGGAGTGGTAGAATTTGCTAGAGTTAGATGCTAGCTGGAGAGGTCACGTTAGTACTCACCAATTGCGCTGCACCATTTCTGTTGGGTCCTTCCCCATTGCAGATGACATAAACAGTGGCTGCCTTTGAGATTAAGCATGGAAATAGTTCCTTCCATTGAATCTTCAAGAAAGAAGAAATTGTAAAGATCATGTTAATGTTGCTATGGGTATCGCTATTATGAGTCGGATTAGTTTCTCACCACGTCCATGAAACTTTGGATTAGACGAGGCAGATCCACAAAAGCAGCTCCAGTATCTCTCGATGCTTCAATAGACCTCTTTGGACTGCCGCTGCTTGAATTTTCGACACCGAACTCTTTAATGTACTCGTCATAGTTAAGTATCTCACGGCCAGTCTCAACACTTCTAATCCATAGGGGTTCCTTAGCAGTGGCCATTTTTTTGAGCTCTTCCGTTGCTTGATTCACAATCTCCATAATTCTTGACTTTTCAAGTCCAAAAATTCCAGTGTAAAAGTCCAGAGAACTTCTGTTCTCTTGATCATTTCTTGCCGAGCACGAGGTTGTTGCTCCTGGAGGTTGCTTTTCAAGAGCTGCCCGAAGTTTTTGTACCTAAACAAGCATCATCACTAAGTGTACGATTGATTGGCATTTAAGAAAAATGTTGGAGAAAGTTTGAGGTCATTCTAACCTCGGCCTTGAGTTTGACGTTTTCGATACGCAGTTGTCGCTCCTCTGCGGTCAAGCTAGAGTCTCTGCTTGTGGTGGAACCACCACAGTTAGGGCAGCAAGCTCTATTAATGGTCTCCCGCAAGGACTTGTTTTCCTCCCTCAGTTTGTCAATTTCTCCTTTGAGCAGAGAATTTTCATGGCGTTCTTGTATAGCCTGGAATTAACAACCATCGTATATATTTCACAGAACTTTTATCGGTATATACCACCACAGTGCTAGACTAGCATCCTTTACACATCTATACCCTGATCAAAACAAAATAGAAAAAGATTGCAAGTATTTACCTTGATCTGCGTACGCCTATTCTGGAACCAAAACTTGACTTGTCTAGGAGCTAGACCAAGCTGTTTGCTCAATAGTTGCCTTTGCTTCTCATCCGGATGTGGGGACTCTTTAAATAGCCTGAGAAATGGGTAAATCCACTCAATATTTAAGTACTTCTCTTAGATTATGCGTACCATCATTGAACTAGAAAAGAAATCCCTTATGTGTATATTTTTGCATTGATAGCCATCGTTGTGTGAAGGAAAGGGGAGAAAGAAGCCTTGCCATAGAATTCCGAGTTAAGTGTATAATCTAGTTTCTTTTGAACGTATCAGCTTGTCATACATAGTACATGCAGGCTAGGATTGATAGAGTACTCCACAACTCGAGCACATTTACGAATGCAATTAAGGTAGTTTTAATGGAGTCATTGCCTTAAAAAAAAACTTTTATCCAAGTTACCAACTAGATAAATATGCACATGCTTAGCCAACATACACCTAACTGAATATCGCATTTGCACCTAAAGTTCTAAGCCCAACTAGAACTTGTTTGTCTCATTAGTTACTCGAACATAAATCATACAATGGATTAAACCCACATGCCATTGCACACATATGCATCTTTTTGTCTACACGTACTCGTATATAAACGTATACTAGTAAATATAAGTATGTTTTGTAAACCATGAATACTTACGCTTCCATTTCTTTGATTTGCTCAGCAGTGTGTCTGTGATATTTCTTTCTTTTTTTCTTTTTGTTCTTATCATCACCATCATCGTCATCAGGATCTGCTTCGCCTTCAAAATCATCGTCTGATCTTGATCTCATGTGCCCCGAGTTCTCGCTGCTAATCTCCACAGTCTCTTCTCTTCTTCCTCCACCCACCCCTCCTCCACTCCCGTCATTCCCCCGCTCGACGTCCTCACTCGGAGCCGTCGGTGCCGGCGTTGCATTCGCTCCGCGGAATATTCCAGCCTTCAGTAATAAGAAAACAAAAACCAAACTTAACAGGCACCATGATGAAGTCTCGCAATATTAATATATTAAACAGCCAAAACATACCGAATGGCATTGATTACATGCATAAAGACACCAGTTTGAGAAAAAATAGTTTGGTTTTGAAGATGGTAGCCAAAAGACGCACAAAGTTTGAAGCTTTATGTACTCGCATACAGAAAACAAAAAAAAGAAAAGAAAAACACAGCGAACTATAAGAATAGAGGTGACATATAGATATGAAGATAACAATTTGATTAAGAGAGACGTTGGGAAAGTTTACGAGACTGAGGGAGACGGTAGGAGAAGGAAAGAAGTCTTTGGTGCGAGAAGTTAGTGGATTAGTCATGTCCACGCCCATGGCAGTACTGCAGAAAGGAGCTGGTTTCTCCTTGTGGGAGATGAAATGGCTGCTTTAAGGCGCAAGCCAACGCTGGTTGGGTTTAGAGAGAGAGATTTAAGTGGGGCCTTGTTGATTTAAGGATATAAAACAAAATGAATACTAAAGACAGCGTTTCTTTTTATTTTTCTTTTTACCATAGAATAAAAGAGAGGGAGTGGCCGGTAGGGGTTGACTGTTAGATATTCTAAGTGAATGTGAAAGTCCAACTAACATTTAAGCAGTTGAATCCAGTGGCTTCTTCTTCTCGTATGTGGACTCTGGACCTCAGCTTTGTGGCTCAAGCTGCTCTCACTCTCCAACTCAGTTCATCAACCTTCTATTCCCATGCCATTTTTAATTGAAAGTTCAAGTTCGGGTTAGATAAGGAAAAAAATTTTGAATAATTCAGGTCTAACCTGAACAGTAAAAATTGGGCTCAAATTACCCGAATGCTTACTCCCAGTCCAAATGCTATTTTTGTATGTTTTATTTGAGGGCTATCGGGCTTTTCCTTCTCTAATAAACTAGGTCTATTTTTCTCATTCATTAGGTATAATTTGAGATCTCTTACAACTAATCCATTTTATATTCTTTTCGACTAAGAGGTAGCAATTTTTTACATAAAAAACTAAACATTCAAAATGATTAGTAACTCAATACTTTTATGGGTTCAGGTGAATGTAGCTAATTTTAACTTAAGAACATAATTGAACAATCAAAATCCCCCCTCTTTGACAAGTATGGTGAATGGCAGTTCAATTAGTAAGGTGATGTTTGTGCACATAGCATTACGAAATGGAATGATCTTCTTCTTTGGCTAACCTCAAAAATGAAGTATAGAACATTCTCATCAATCAAAGCACTATTCTAGCTAATTTGCATCATGTAATATGTGTAAATAGACACAATTATTTGGGGCCTCCTTCCATATGGATACACGGAATGCAGATGAACAGCCACATTACTCAGAAACCATATACAACTCGCGTGACGTTTCTTGATCATAAACTTAATTGAATTGAACTGAGCAAAAACTAATTAAGGTGCTAGAAATGAGTTTGTTATCACTTGAATAATTTAATTAATTAGGTAAGTGAGTCTATTATTTAGTTGAATATATTTTTCATGTTTGTAAAGTGGAAAGAACATTAGTTGTAGGATTTTAGTGTTAGAATATTTGTTTTGTTATTTTTTAATTTTATAGATTGATGTTGATTAGATGACAACATGGGAGCACACTCATCATGCCCAAAATTCTCTTTCCATTAGAAGAAAAGTTCAATGACAACACTAGATATGTTATTAAAGTAGAAAATATATTAAACAAACAAATATTTCAAAACAGAGAGTTCACTTCATGGGTCCCAGACTTACAGCCATCACTGTTGGTGCAGATGCAAGTTTTATGGCGGGAGACCTGCAGGCTACAGCCTTGAACTTGTCTCTGCTCTGAGAGGACTATCAGTTCAAGAGTTAGATTAATTAGCTACAATAATTTGATGATTAAAGAACTTGCATATATACCAGAGTATTATTTACATTACTATATCCTTTCCTGTCCTTCTCAGGGTCTAACCCTGCTTTAAGTTTCTAGCAACATCATCTCATTTTCCTCTTGATATAGTAAAGCATCCATTGCTTTAGTGTTAAAAGAAACTTTCAAAACTACTCTTCTCTCTTACTGTAATCAACAACTAATGGTCCTAATTCTGTCAATGTAATTGATCATGAAAGTTGCATGTTATAATGATTCTCACATTATGATGCCATTGATCAATTTATTGTAGTATGTTTTTCCAAATCTCCAAATAAACAAGTTATTCTTTTCAATCTTTCAAATTATTGTTACAATTTGATCTTTTCTATTCTTTTCAAAAGTCATTACTTTGTATTCGTTCTTCCTTTCTTTGTGCTCTATGAGATACATATGAAGAGTGATTTATTTGCTGCCGGTAGCTGAAAGGGATCGTTCGAATGTTATTAAAAGCAAGTCGGCTGCAATAGTTGAGCCATATTCCAGCATACAGGTAGCTGTCTGGTAGGTAAAGTCAAAAAGATGAATAGTCAATGAAGAGGGTACAACTTGCATAGTAATCTGTGCAAGGTTTGAGTTCAGTTCTTTATTACTGTTCTTATTGTAATGTCTTTCGGTGTCTTTTTATCATTTAAAGGGCTGATGGAAGTGAATCCAATTAATGGATTTTCCTAATCATAAGAAATGCTTTCTGTTCATTTCAAGCATTGGAATTCACAAGATAGGACATAAGACATTGTGTTATGCAGGAGAAGAACTTACAATCCAAATGGCTTGTATTTTTTTTCACCACTGTTTGCATATAGGTGTAGCATGAGGTGCAAATTTCATACAGTGATCATTTATTCTCTGTTCTTAAAGCTTTTGTAATTGATCAATTACTTTTTTGTTTCTTGCTGAAATTATCTTGCAGTTAAAGCCTAGTGATATTTACATAGAACCTTTCTGTAAAATGACTTGAGAGCTATATATGGTTTTGCTTTAATTCATTCAAATTGTATCAAGAGTTAGAGTTAAGGACTTCAAATTTAGTTAACGCTGAGTAGCTGGTAGCTAAAGATTGAAGCAGTTTTCTTTCCTGTTCCTGAATATTGAAGACAGTTTGGAGGTTAGCATTGTTAAACAAAGACAAGCCTCTATCTAATAGAACTCGGTGAAATCAATACCAGCAGTTGATACTAAACAGGTTCCTTAGAAAAGTTCGAGTTGATGTACTTAACTGAAACATGGACAATACATAGAAAGCTGATCATGGAAAACTGAAGTCACTACACTTTACACTGTCTGATAGGATATGGACAGGCCTTACTTCTTTCACTTGTTAAATGAAATTCCCCTTACAAATCTAGATACATAACAGAGGGACAGAGAGATGAATCCAGGTAACCAAGACTTCTAAACTAATTTAAGGAGAATATTGTGACAAAATCCTCTTTACATATTATAGATAATTCAATGACCTTGCATAGATATCAATCAACCTGACCTTTTGCTCCCTTCAAGCTTTGATCAAAAACTGTTAATCGGTCACAAAAAATCAAAACCAGACAGCTGATCCAGGCTTGTAGTGAAGTGGAACCACTAAATAGCCAACATTAGAACAAAATTCACGTGCCTGGTCATGATTCACGCAGATTGTCCATGAAGATTGAAATATAAGTAGATTAACACCCATTTCAGTCAGGTCTCATCATTTGTTTCATCTCTCAACCTTTTTCAAGTAAAGAAACACACCAGCTCAAGTTCTAGTCCAAAAAAATAACTCGCGAGAAAGGCGTGAATCATAGACCGTCATAATGCTTCTTCCATAGTCATGCTTTACTGGAATTTTTAAGCCCCTAGAGCGCATAAATCCTCTTGTCACTATTTAGAATTTCTGAATCTGATGCCACAGATATCGAGTAAGAACGGGATCTGCTCTCAGCCTTTCTTATGTTCCTCAATTTACACTCCTCCATTCTATTTATAATGATGCAGTAACACATTGAACCAATAGTAATAAGCATGACTGAACCTCCAATAACTGTTGCATAGACAGCAAGCCACCTGAAGCTCTTACCCACGACCACATAGGTGAGAGACACGAAGGCAGCTGAAATGAATAGGCAAGCCAACCACATGAGTTTGTTAATGACAAACATAAGCTGCTTCTTTGCCTTCTGCTCAATAGCAACAATAGTTGTTTGGACAACAACCACAGCCAGAGAGATGAACAAAGCCAGACTATCAAAAATGACAAAGAGCAGAAAAGCTGGATCATCTGCTATATGAGCTTGACCAAGTGATGCCCCATTGGTTTTATCCTCAACATACTGTCCAGGAACAGTGAAAATTGCTGCAAAAGCGACTGTGGCAATGAGAACAGCAACAATAGTTGCGTTGTTTATAGCATTATTGAGGCCACTAATGTGAAGCTTTTTCATCTTCTTTGCAATTTTTTGGACCTTGAAGCCAGTGTGACGAGTCTGTTGAAGTTGGGACTGGACATCATGTTTAATATCACTAACAGTCTGCTTAAGTTGCCTTGCTGCACTTGGGGGCTTTCCATGGTCTTTGGAATTGAAAGCTCCTGCTTTCTTTAAAAGGGACACAAGTTCTAGTATTCCAAGGTCCTCTGCAATGTCAAGTGGGGTCTCTCCAGCTTTGTTAATAGGATTCGTGTTGATACCCTCAACTGTCAACAAACATCGTAGATTCTGCAATAAGATGAGGCAAATCTGAGTAAGAATTCATAAAGCCAGGCAGGATTTTGAGTACAGGTTAATTAGAGTGAAGAAAAGGTAAAAAGTAATCCTCTTTTAAAGTTTTGATGTCCTGTCGTACCTCACAACCATTATCTGATCAATCAGAGTTCTAATGCTGAATAAGTTGATTAGTACTACGAGGTTGTTTGGACATATTGACAGTGAAGTCACAATTAGGTGAGTGGAAGTCGGTATCAACATTCTGGGACTAAAACCATTTGTCAAGAAATAAAAATAAACATAAACATGTGAGAATACTTCCATATGTGTGGAAAGGAAAGACAGTAGTAGCCATAATCTGGTAATAACAATAGTTATTTCTTCGTGGTACTGCTGGAAAGATGCTTCCATGAAAAATGTCTCTAACACAATCAACAGCTATAGAGAGAGGTTCAAGGATCAAGAAAATGAGGAAGCACCTGAGTACGGTTCTTCTTTGTGGCAATATGTAATGCTGTGTTTCCCTTGTTATCTTCCAGATTAATAACAGACGGGTCAGGTTTTAGTAATTCCAGAGTGATTTCTTCATTTTGACCTTTTACAGCCATGTGCAATGCAGTTTGCCCTTTCTTATCAGTTCTAAAGCCAATGCTTGGATCCTTGCTTAACAAGGACCTAACAACTTCCAAGTGTCCCATCCTTGCAGCTTAATGGAGAACAGTTTTACCATTATTCTTGGCAATCTTACTAAGGTTAGAATCTGTTTCCAGAAGGAAATCCACAACATCTATGTGTCCTTGAGTTGCAGCCGTGTGTAAGGCAGTTGTACATAATAAATCCGTAGTCATGGGCGGATGTGAGAATTGGAAGTTATGAAATTTGGAAGTTTGGATGTGTTATAGGTTGACCTATGTTATAACAGAAACTTTGACTAAGAAATTGGCCTAGTAAGAGGTCGAATTAGCTTTTAAGTTCTTCATGAAAGTTGAAGATTTTGATTTGATCTTTATTTTGATATAAAGTATAGAATTTTTGGATCAAGGAATAATAAGTTATGATTTTTACAAGTTTATGTTATTGCTTTAGCATGATTATTAGAGGACAGAACTTTTGATTGGGAAATTGAATTCCTTAAAGGTCAAGTGATTTTTCTGTTTTTCAGGGAAGTTGTAAAGCTTCCTTCTAGCTCTCGTCTGATACTAAGTTTGTAAATCTTGGACTCTTGAGTCACAAGTTATGTCTTTGGTGATTTTTGTGACTTTTTCTAATCCGACCCTTGGCCGTTCTTTTGCTTCTAACTTTTCTGTCCGACATCCGATTGACTTGATTTTTGAAGCGTTGGATTCCTAAGACCATTATCTACATCTTCATGGGAAATTTATGATTTTTGAGATTGAAATGAAAAAGATTGATTGATTGAATCAAGTGAGAGGATTGATGGAAGTGTATGAGTTGGACATTTTTCTGAACATGTTTAGGTATTTTGGTGATATCTTGATCTGTAGAGATCCAATTAAGTTAATTCTTGTTTCTAAATAAACTAGAGATATGGAATTGCAAGTTATCTGAAGGAATTGAATTTCAATTCAGTCCCTAAGATTTCCAATTTCTAAAATGAAGTATTAGAGTTATAAGAATGTATAAGGGGCAAACTTGGAAGAACTCATTAAGGTCTTAAGTTAGAAGGCTTGCATGGAGGGGCATTAGGGTCATTTAGTACCAATTAAATGAAGGACTAAGGGGCTCTTGTTTTTATAAAAATGAAGCCCGTAACTTAAGAGAAAGGGAGAAAGAAAAAGAAAAGAAGGAAAGAAAGGAGAAGAGGGAAGCTTCGGTGATGGAAGAGAAGGAGAGAAAAGCTAAGGTTTCGGAGATCTTGAAGATTTTGAAGCTCCAACAAGTAAGTTATGCTTTAAATTTCATGGGTATGGTTGAATGAAACTCAAGTATAGCTTAAGATGTGTAGGAAGTTGTTGATGAATGGTGTATGGAAATGTTTTAATCTTTTAGGGTTAATGATCAAAGATAGATTTTGATGTTTTGTTAATGATATTGTGTTGAAATGAGCTTAGAAATGAAGTATAAGAGATGGTTTAGGATTTAGATGTGTTACATTTGATAGATGGGAGAAATATGGTTTACAAATGTGAGAAAATCAGGTTTCGGGAGGATTTTGGCTTTGCACCTTGCGACCTGCGTATGCGCACGTCGCCGCGGCGTGCGCCATCATCCTCGCCCCGGCGAGAGGCCATTTTCCTGCATAGACATGTTTTGGTATTTTGGGCATAAATTTTGATGTAGATGTCCAAATGAGGTGATTTTTGATTCGTTGTAAACTAGAGACATAGGGCTACACGTTTTATGAAGAAATAAAGTTTTGAATCAGTCTTTAAAGATCTCAAAATTTGGATGGAATTTGAGTATAGATTATAGTTTTAGCATAAGGATAGTCCCAACATGTTTGGGGTATAACTTTCATGTTTCTGAAACAAATTGAATGATTTTGGAGTCATTAGAAATTTAAGACAATGAGGAAAATTTTTCTAGAAGAGAATATTACCAGATTTTGTCATTTACTTGATCATAGTGATCATGGAAAATTGACCCGAATGTTTAGACTTTTGGAAGAGTTTGAGTTTTTAGAATTTATCTTAGTGACTATGCACTATTTGGGTCCCTAATTTGTATTCCTATTGAATAGGAATTTGGCATTTGATAAAGGAGATCAATGAAGGCAAAAGGATCAAGAGGAGAGGCATCTGTTAAGCAAAGGAATTCAGGTGGGTTTCATGTTTATAATTTAGAAATGAGCAAATAAAGTTTTCTCCCAAATCCAGAATGATTTCAACTACTGCATAAATATTGTTTTTGTTTCCTTTGAATGATTTGTAAAATTGCTACATGTATATGAACTTTGATGATGAATTTCAAAATAAAAATGGGAATGCATTGAAACATCTTATGTTATGTTTTGGAAAATTCATGGCATTTTGTATCTTTGAAAAAGAAAGAAAAGAGCATGAAAAGCATGAAAGCATTTGATAAAAGGATTTGAGCATGATTATGTGCTTCTGTTTGGGCGAGAGAGGAATGTTTCGTTAGTCACGTACACGTCGATATATAGCCTTCTCCCGGCTTCCCGCTTGAGGCCACGAGATCCTGAGAAATCGGACTCGTTTCGTTCACGGTATAAACTTCGGTTTATCCGTTTTGTT
>JANZLK020000018.1:1619875-1631112 GCA_026937615.2 Erythroxylum glaucum
ATAGAATCAAAATTTTTATACTTAAATAATTATTTTATGCTTCTTCAGACGTCCAACCTTCACCTTCCTTTCAATGTGTCAGCTTGTAGAGTGTGATCTTATTACACTCTTGTCCATAGAGTTGAGTCTGGCTCTGTTATATGAATTAAAAAAAGGAACATAGTATATTATATTGTATTAACTAATAAAATGATAACTTCTAAACATTACACTTACAAACAACAAATTATTTGGAGCGAAGTTGTGAGGAGTTTTCATTTTTACCCTGTTAACCTTGACTTTCTCATACTTTTTCTAAATAAAGAGAATAAACAGTCATTCAATGCAAAAACAAAACTAATGGAAGCAAATATGAAGAGAAAGAAGACAAACCTTAACATTCTCAAAGGCCCAATAATCACACATTTCACTCTAATTTTTTAGAGTCATTCATTCTAGAACATGTCTCCTTGCATCCTTATCTGAAGGAAAAGATTTGTAGTATTTATGAAGTCGATAACGATGATCCTTTACCCTTTGTTTCAACAGTAAAGTATCACATCTTGAAACTTTAAGGTTCTTAATATCAGCAATATTGAGCTTCGTTTGTGAACATCACGTATAAGTTAACTTACTCTTTAAATAAGTAAAACCGTAATGCATATAATAAAATGAATTAAAAAATTATCGAAACCTTATCCAAAACATTCTATAACAAGTTGTCTTCCTTCAAATGCCTAGCTGGTTGAAGGCATAGCAATTTATTCCTGACAATGACTCCCATCTCACTGAACAATTTTGCTGATTGGATTTGACCGTGTGTTGTTACGTTAGTCAAAATAAAATAACTAGACTACTATTATAGCGGTGGTGAGTCTAGGTCAATCCCACATAGAGTGTGTGTAAAGTTTATGAAATGAAATTAACCAGTGTTTAGACTTAACAGGGGGTTTTGGATTTTTGAAAGAAGAAAATAAAATAGAACGAACTAATAAAAACAAATTAAAGAAAACATGCAAAAAATGATAAAAGTGGGGAATTTGGTAGAGACCCAGTTCTTTGGTTCAATCTCGGCCTACACCCTAACTAAGCATATTCCATTAATTTGTTGTTCTTTAACCTCTCTTAGCAAGTATTAATCGTGGGTTAACAATTAACCCAAGTTTTATCTTAGGTTTTGTTTAATCAAGATACAATCATTAATTAAACCTAACTACCAAATAACTTAGGATACGATTTCTAAATTTAATTAGGCAGTAGCATTACGAATTAGAAAAACTGACTAATCAAGGCAACGACCACATACGATACGTCATTTAACCTAGGTCATGTTATCCCTAATGATTATGAATCATTAGTTGCTAAACACGAATTTCAACATAACAATTACGGATTATATCGAAATTCTAGCAATAGATTTGCCATTAACGATTCAATGAACACATTAAAATCATCTTCTCACAATACCCAACGGGTTCATATATGAATAACCGAATAATAACGAAAATCTGATTATCCATATACAAAACCCGAATCAATTAATATAGGATAACACAATCAATTTTGAATGAGAGAAAACAATAACAAAATAATTAAAAAATACTTAACCCGGGTCTTCGGTGTTGATGTCTCCTCCAAATCAAAGTCGGGACATCTAGCCCTTCATAAATCTTTCCTAAAAAAATGCTTCAACCCCCATTCCAATCCCTAGCTGAAAACCCCTTTGTCACTATGCCTCCACTCCTCACGCAGTTCTCACTGTTTCTTCTCTACCTCCATTGTAGCTTGATTTCACAATTAAAGACTGGGTCTCTTATTCACACAACTCCTCTTCTTGTAAGCTCCAGCCTCCATGCCTGTGCCTAGCGCCAGCTCTCCTAGCTGCAGTCGCACTATTCCCTTGATGGGACAAATAAACATCCCAACTCTTTTTAAAACCTTCGCGACGCTGGGTCACGCCTCCTCTTCACTCTTTTGGGACGCAGTGTATGCCTACGTTTAATGCCAAAACATGCATTTCATGTCTGCTGCATGTGTTTAACGCATGTCCTTCTGCTGCTCTTAATGTCGTCGTCTTGGCTGATTGTACAATTGGCTTATTTCTTCTTTAGTTTTCTTTATATTTATCTTGTCTTTTAATTTTCTTCTTTTTACTCCTTGAAGACAAGTAAAAATTGATCTTCAGAAAATAACCCAAGTGCAGTACTTTTGACTCACTTTAATTTATTTGCTTGCAAATTGTACCTAAAATCATATATAAATTAAAGTGAGTATCTTAAGTATTTTCGTATCATTAATCGCTAAGTGTAAATGAATAAATATACCAATAATTAAAAACATATCAACACCTATCTCTCATAATGAGATATTATCTTTGGCACAATGTCCAAAGAATGAAACTGAGAGAGAGGTTATGATGAAAAATATTTCGTATTCTAGTGCAGTTGGTAGCCTGATTTATGCCCAGGTATATATTAGGATAGACATTGCATTTGCTGTGGGACTACTAGGTCAATATCTAACTAACCTACGTGTAGACCACTGGAATGTAATCAAGCGAGTATTGAGATACTTAAAGGGTCCAATACCAAAGAAACTCTTTAGAAATTTCTAAATATAGGGACGTGGGGATCATTCAATTATCATAAAAGAGAATTTGATTAAGTATTAATAAGTCAAAGAATTTAAGCCAAAATACCACACAAAAGTGGACTGCTTTTTTTCATTCTTGAGGAAATTTATATTTTCCCTAAAGCTTATTCCTTAATGGTATGGAACATATAAGAGGGTCAACAATTTAAGCCTCATGAGGTATATAAATTATGATTTTTCTATGTGTTCAAATAATCGCAAGTTCACTTCAAGGTACATTTTTATGTTGACAGAAGGTGCAGTATCGTGTAAGAGTGTTAAGTAAACACTGATAAATTCCCTAACCATGCATGCACAGTTTGTTGCATGCTATGGGGCTACTACATAGGTGGTTTGCCTTAGAAACTTGATTTTTGAATTATATGTGGTAGATTCAGTGGCTAGACCTATTCAGTTGTACTGTGATAATCTTGCTATTGTGTTGTTCAGTAATAACAATAAGAATATCACAAGGTCTAAGCATTTGGAAGTCAAATACTTGACTGTTAAAGAATTGACTCAGAGAGGTAACATTGAAATGGAGCATATCAGGACTGAGGAGATGTTAGTCGATCTTTTGACTAAAAGACTTCGTCCACTTATGTTTGAAAGACATGTATCTAGTATGAGTGTGTTAAAGTCCTTAAACAGTGTTAGTTAGGGATCGTTATATTTGCTCTTTGTATATTTGAACATAGTTGATGTATTATGATACTATGGTGTTTATTAATAAAGATGATCATATTCTTATCCTCAATAATACCTATTATTGTGTAAAGTCATAATATATGTGAAAATCTTAAGATTTGTATCAATCTTAAGCATTTTAAAAGGTCATTGAGCATATACACAGATTGCCCTTAAACCTATGTCATTCAGACACATACAGTTTTTAAAAGGATATCAATGAGTTTTTTAACATGACATGGAGGGATATAAGTTATTAATCACATAAAGGTTCTCTAATGCAGTTTAGCATTAGGTTAGAGATTTTAAAAGGATATCAATGAGTTTTTTAACATGACATAGAGGGATATAAGTTATTAATCCCATAAAGGTTCTCTAATGCAGTTTAGCATTAGGTTAGAGAACATAAAGATTTTCTCTAATGCAGCTTAGCATTTGGCGAGAGAAAACAAGATTTCTCTGATGCAGTTTAGCATATACAGTTTAGCATAAGATTAGAGAAATTTGGACCTACAAATGAAAGATGACACATATTGGATCATAAAGGCATCATCCTAGTTTGCCACACTCCATTTTTTCATTCATGTTAGCAAGGTTTAGATATACATGATTATATTGCACCTATGTCACACACGACACATATGTCTGATATTTTTCAGTATTGAAAGCCTTATAGGATAGAATGTTGGACTTAACTAAATTTTTAAACTATTTTCAAACTTAAGTCAATATCACAATTAATTATTGTCCAACGAGGAGAATGTTAAACATTTTTGATAAATTTGGACAATAATTACTTGCATTTTAGCGATTTTCAGTACTTATTAGTTAAGTTATATAATTTGATCTGGATAAAGATTACGAAGTTATTCAATAAATGATTTATGTCAATGGGTCGAAGTTTAGAAAAAAAATAGATCCCGATCAATGTGAACTAGACCCATATCAAGTATATGATGGGAAAGCCTACTATGATAGCTATGTAAATTAGTTAAGATCTACTACCAGTGCTTATATCATTCGTAAGCATGCATATTCTTTAACATGTTAAAAGAGCTTATATACTACGATTTTATGTCTATGAAAATACGTCTAGATTACCCGGTACACAAATTATAATCGTAGAAGCAAGACCAGCATGAATCTCCATAACCATAGCATCAGCAACCTGCTTCAGTTTCGCCATAGGAGTCGCAGACTTCTCATCAAGCTTCTTAGCTATCTCTATCGCTTTTGCCGATTGCCATCTTTTCTTATTTTTCTTCGCAACAGTGCCGCAGCCGCCACAGCGCCGGTGACCGCTGCCGCCCATATCATTGCCAGCACCGTCTTATTCTCCATATTTCAGCACAAACTAATCCAATCCAGAAGCAAAAACGTAAAGATCTTTCAAAAAGAAAGCTCCTTTATGTCTGAAAGCTCATATTTTTATATCCCGAGATTTGAAAATATCATGAGCCAATTTGTGGATTATGAGCAGCTGGGTATCGAGAATGGTACTTTGTGTGCTTCTAGGAGGGATTCGTAGATATGTCAATCAAGGAGTGAAGTGGCTCGGTTTTTACTTTAATGGCTTCGATTTTGAAACAAGTTATGTTTATCGCTATGTGAGTCAGGTTCACTTAAAACTGTGTTCAATGTGTATTTTATTGATCTGTGTCGAACTTACGAAGAAAATGGATAAACAATAATTTGCAAGAGAACAAGAACAGTTATACCAAAGCTCAAATCTATTAATTTGAGTTGAGACCAGTTAGTATTATCTACTATGAAAATTACAGGTAACGTATGAGCGATATTCATCAGCAATTTTAAGTTCTTTTCCAATTTCTTCACTGCTGATCTTATTACACTTGCGTAATTCACAAAACTAAATCACTGAAAATTGGTTTTGTGTTTTGTCCTTAAAGAAAGGGAACAGGACAGGTCTCCAAGAAAATGGGTTGGTATGGATGTCAGATTATCGAGTTGGAGATGAAAGTTTGGTGACCAATAACCGAGGAATAGACGCAGATTGCGACACTTGAGACTACATGTCACATTGCCTGTTTCTGTTTGGATCCACTTTCCTGAGTCAAAAGCTTGAAAAAGATGCTATGGGCTATCTACCTAGAGAACATGGATTCTATTCAAAGTGTGCTTAAACACCGAAAAGCAAAAGCCGATGAATTGGCCTTCCACACATTAATATTTGCTAAGTTGCAGGTTCTTCTTCTTTAAAATCAAATCAATGGCAAGTTAAAGCTTTTACAATTTTCAAGTTTCATTTTCTTCAACAAACCAGATAGCAGAAAACTGGCAATTGAAGTCATCATGGGAAATCCCAGTTGTAATTTAACTAAACTATTCTAAGCTAATATATATTGACAGCGGGCGTAACGTATGTCTCTATAATCAAAAGGCAAAATGTGATTTTACAATCACTTTCTATGATACACAGATGCAGGGGTACACAGGATTGCAGAGTGTTGAATTACAGTGCCTAACAACTTCACACCACAAGCCTCGATTTAGCATGCTCTAAACAGTCTAATAGCTCGTCTTAACTATACGAAAACTAGTTCGCTTTTACCAAAATCCCAACCCTCTTAGCAACCCTTCAGATACAAAGGAACAGAAGATATTGAGAAGTCTATGAGCATGAAACTATGAACATCATGGGGCTGACGCTGCTTCTGTCGAACATCATTCTTGGTTTCGGATACTGGACAGAGAACATGGAATTCTTCTATTTTTTCGGGTAAATTTGTCATGCTGTATAATACTAAAACACCTATCAATAGTCTAAAGGTATTAATTTTCCTTTTGTCAGTGGCAAAGCAAAAACTCCCATGTTGGATAAATTATCCTTCCTTATCATTCGAAACAAATGCGGGCTTTGCTTCCATGCCTCGGAATCTATAGAACACTTCATTTTTTATTATCACTTTTTCAGGAATATATGGAGTTTAGTTCAATCATTATGTTCCTTTAGGCTGTTCAACCCTCAATAGTATCGCATCTATAAACCAATTGGGACTTTCATCAACAGCTTATTAACTTTTGGGTACATTATATATATATATAAAGAAATTCGATGATCTTTATGAATGAGGAAAAATATGATGTTCAAGTACTTGAAAAATGGTTAAGAGAGCAGATCCATAAATTGTAGCTTATAACAGTAAACTAAAACCCCTATAACACCCGTCTAACTGCAATTTCAATTGTGTTAATTGTAAAAAGAGAGTTACACTCCCAACGCTTTTAGTTGTCAGGATTGTTTCGGGATTTGATGGATGAGAAGAAAATATTACTAGGTTGATAATTTATAAGTTCATAAATGTTCATTGTTACTTTTCACATATAATTTAAACCTCCTTTTAACTTATGAAGTTAGAAACTCACTTCTTCATTCATTAAATATTATTTACGAACTTGTAGGTTATTATAAGTTAAACCTTCTTTTATCATTATAAATATCAACCTAGTACTATTTTCTTCTCATCCAACAAAACCCGAAAGACACTTATAATTGGGTGTTTTGGTGTTATAACATGGCCAAACTCAACAGCCTTACTATCTTTGCATCAATTTTTATAGCAACTGTGGTAATCTTCGTCCCTCCTGAAATTGCATCTGCAATATATTTTCCCCATCAGGGTGCACCTCTACCAGAGCCAAGACCTGGATACTTCAAGTTCCTGGATGCATGTATTCAAGGAACTAACATAACTTGCGTGAAGGAAATATTTGAGACAATATTTGAAGATGGAACAACTTCTGATGATTGTTGTCTTGCTCTCATATTAATCGGAAAAACATGTCATGACGAATTTGTCAAGTACATTGCTAATGGCCCAAGTTTCAAGTCACGGTTATCAGAATATATAGCAAAGAGCGATCAACTGTATGGGAGGTGTGCAGCTATAGTTGATCCAACCCTTGCAAGCTGAGCAGATTGCCTGTATTGTTATAAATTAATAAAATTATCATTATTAGTATTACTGCTACTCTACTGCTGCTGCTTTTGTTGTTGCAATGAATTCCTAAAAAACATTAATTCAATCATATTTATTCAAACTGTAAGTTTCAATTTCATGTGGCTTGGCCTTATAATAATAACTATCAATAATGATAAAAGTATTAGTAGAATAGTTGTCATCAAATTTTAGAAAATTTATGTTTAGAAAGGAGAAATCAGATAGTTGGGATAAACTCCTTATTGCATTGTTCACACAAAGAAATGAACAAAATTTTGAAGCAATAAAATATTAATAAAAATAAAATTTTACGTAATGTATAATTAACAAGAAAAATATATGTTTCCTGATAAGTTTGTTTAAAAGAAATTAATAAACCTTGAAAGGGGCTCAAAAAATGTACAAAAACGATTGGCCCGAAATTGAATCCTGACAACTAGAAGCATTGAGAGTAACTCTCTTGTGACAAGTAATATAATACAATTGAAATTGCATTTAGATGGCAAGTATAGGAGTTTCGAAGCTGAATCTTGACAACTATAAGCATTGAGAGTAACTCTCTTGTGACAATTAATACAATTGAAATTGCATTTAGATGGGTATTATAGGAGTTTTAGTTTATTGTTATAAGCTACAAGTTGTCGTCGATGTAAAACTGCTCTCTTAACCATTTTTAAAGTTGTACTATCACTCGAACATCATATTTTTCCTAATTCATAAAGATACTTCGTGGTTGAGCAGCTTAAAGGGATGTAATGATTGAACTGAAGTCCATATATTCCTTAAAGAGTGATACTAAAAAATGAAGTATTCCATAGATTCCGAGGCATGGAAGCAAAAGCTGCATATGTTAAGGAAGGACAATTTATCCAACATAGGAGTTTTTGCTTCGCTACTGACAAAAGGAAAAGTAATACCTTTAAACTATTGACAATTTACAAAAGTGGAGGGTGCGGGCTGACCTGACGCCCAATAGGGGCCAAGTTCGATCCTGATCTGGCCCAAATAGTAATCGAAGTTGAGCTTGGCCCAAAAAATTTATTTTCAAAATTAAAAATAAATTTAAACATTATTTTATTCAAAACGGCATTGTTTTATCTATACGTGTCAACCTAAGGCCGATGCGGTTTCAACCCGAAGCCTAATTTAGAAAAAAAAAACTCAAGGCTTAGTTTGAGATCCTATAAACCTGGATCTGACCTGTTGACTTCTAGCTAAGTCGGGAAAGGCCCAAGCTAAACTGTCAAGCTTACATAGAGACAAATGCCATGAACCAATTATTGAAAAATCAATGGATTGAATTCTAAAACCATCTATGGCCTAAAGAGATCACTACTAAACACAATATTACTATAGACAACATTGCCGACACTATAAAGTCAAATTTACCAAACAAAATGTACAAATAAAGCTACCCCAAGACGCTTAGATCCAAAAGTAAAAATTGGGGCATTTACATTACCCCCTGATTTGTGTAAATTGTTTCACCCAGTCTTTTACACTCCAAGTATAACATAAAATCATTAGAAGAATTTTAGTCTATCTACAAAACATAAGAAAATGATAAAGGAAAAGCACCCTAATAAGTGTAAGGGCATAAAAGAGACATAAAAACGTATTAGGGGGCTTAATATCAGCTAAGAAAGTTCAAAACAACACTAAGTATCTAAAGATTATATTTATAATCAAATTATTACTTCAGGCAACATTAAGATTAACAAAAATGTAATTTTATATTTATCATTGAAATTATTATCTTCAGTCTTAACCTTTTTTGAAAACTTAAATTTAATTATAGTTAAAAATAAATCTACATTACGACGAGTTCAAGGTATTAAGCCTACCATCATACTGTAATATGACCAAAAACAAAACTCCCTAAGTAAAGCATTATAATTGTCTGCAATATAGACAACAACAAGAATCAAGTATAGGTAGCTTTACTGTTTCATCTTTATGGACAAACTCATTCACCATTTCTAATTTATAAGGGTCATTTAACCCTCTGGTATTTAGGATTTTTTTCCTCTTTCATGCTGATTTCCTTTTTCTAAGTTTGGATTGAACAAAAAAATCTCTAAGGATGTTAAGGACTTGAGGCTATAGCTAATGAAGTATCATTGTCCTCTACTTGTTCTTGAGAGATGATATCCCCTGTCCCCTGATTCACAGTTTGCCCAACTGTTGATAATGAAGTCAATATATTGGCCTAATCCATCTAACAATGCTTCAAATATCAGGAGGTGAAACCATTCACTCCACTATCCAGACTCTCCATATTGTCTCTACATTGGACTTGTCAAGAGTCGTCTATTCCTGAGAAATATTTGTAACAACTTGTTCAGTTCTCAGTCCAACTAATTGATTACCATTGTTTACAACCTAAGCCATTTTTCTAGTTGGAACCTATAGGTTGACTTCATCATCATTAACTACATCCACAACACCATTGAGTACACCCATCGCAACAACACTAGTATTTTCATCCTCTGTAAGAAGCCTATCTTTAATAGTCTCAGCTTGGGCTGTATGAGAAACTACACCAGTAACATCGACCATTACACATTCAACAACATCAACCACACAATTAACAACTTCTACGACACTATTAATGTGATTATCTATCTCTGCTAAGGGTGATTCATAGACAGCTCCCCTGTCTTCAATTACTGTATCATCCTTATCATCAACTATACCAGAATCTAGTAATTCATCATGCCATCCAATTTGAAACATCTTACTCGTAGGCTTCCAGACTTTGCTATCCTTCATCAATTTTCAAGGATAAGAGAGGCAGATGACATTCTTCTCCAATTCACCTTTGTCATTCAGTCGCAGAATGGGAAGTGAATCAGGTAGGGAGGCCTTCTACCATAGCAAATATGTTCCATCGTTGTAGTTTAGGAATCCATTCAAATGGGTTTACCCAAAGAGTTAGCCATATAGCTAAGACCCTCAATGGTCCAGAACTCCATTGGGACATTATGGAATTGTACTCATTGTGGCAAGGTGTCTATCTAACCTCAGTCCATTTCCAATCTCGGTCGTCATTTCTAGATGAAAAGGGGTTGCCTCCAATGTGCCACAGGCCCTTCCCCATAATCTCATCAAGGTTGGTGCTATCGACAAACTTGAACAAAATGGAGTCGTCTTCCATAAGCATTGCTTTCTTAAGTCCTTTCTTTCCCCATCTTGATTTTGCCCAAGCATTAACTGCTAGAAATATAGGATGTTTGGACCAGAAGAAGCTTAGTAAAGACGTGGACTAAGCTTGAGCTCTTGCCATTAACAATTCAACTGGTGGAGATAAGACTCCGTCCATAAGCACATTTTGATAGTGCTTGAATTTTCCCTTGTGGTGGACAGTCTTCAATTTGTTCCTCCATGCTATGACTAGATTGGATGTGGGTAGATCTTTATACAAAATTTCATAGTGGCTAGAGATTTTACCATTTTGATCAGCTACTGAGTGAGATGCTATTGTTTCCTTAGTAAGCACATGGAAGTCGACTTTTGATAAGAAGAGTTCCCCTCTCATGATGCCAGAAAGGGAGGCCAGAAGGCCTATCATTGAGGTCAGTGCCTCAGCAATAGGGAAGGTGGGTCTAGGGATTTGCTGATTTTTGGGTGGGTTCTCTCTTTTTTTTGTTTGCTACCTGCTGTAACACCTCCCGTAGATTTGGAGGACAGGGTCGCCACTCTCACACCTCTCGCTTACCAATTTGTCTCCCACTCTCCCGCCTCTCACTTTCTAGATCTGGAGGGCTAGCTTTGGGTTGGAGCTAAGTCAATCTGGAGATAAAGCTGGGTCACCGGAGTTGGAACTAGGTCGTGAGAAGGAGAGGAACCTTCCCCTTCATGCCGCTGTCACAGATTTGGATCCCTCACACCACTGTCAACATATCGGCGTGAGGTAAGGAGGTCATTGGGCTAGCTCATCAACTTATTGTTGGTATTTCTGCTGTAGCCAGGGAATGA
>JANZLK020000018.1:1642020-1653172 GCA_026937615.2 Erythroxylum glaucum
ATTTTTACTCTAAATTTTAAACAGTTGCATACATGAGAGGGTTCGAACCCGTGATTTCACTTAAGTCAAAAGAGACCCTTATTAATTCACCTGTATCTTGGGGTTCATAATCACAAACATTTTAAACATAGTGTTTTTGCGGAGAAAATTTAACTAAACATAACAAGTCGTCTCATCTCAAATTTCTGTTGTCATAAAATCATTAACAAGCATTCATGGATCATGACTTTGTTTGATAGCTATCGGTGTGATATGCAGAACCACACAACACTTGTTTGACGCCAAATCGCAGAACAGGTCTATTAAATTTAACTATACTATAACCAGTAGAACATAGTATCTGTTTGTTTAGCCGTGGACCATTAACTTTTGATAACTTTATTAGTTCTAGTCACGCTTTTCTGACAATAATCTAGCCAAGACTTTGCCCAAATAGGGTCCACTTTGTTCTTGGTGAATCGGAGGAACAAGCACAATTAGCCTAATTAAATATATACTAACCCTCATGCACATGTTGCATCAAAAAAAAAAAAAAATACCGTCATGTATATGCTAATAACACTTATTTTTCTAGTGTTGTAGAAACGGTCAAATCAATGCTGTCGAAATATCGGATAATCTTAAACAAAGCGATAGATCACCATGTCTGACGCATGGCCAGCAGTTTCTAGGAGCTATGGGAGTGTTTAATTCGGAACTCAAAAGAAAATGTTTTCTATTAATCTCTCAAGAACCATTGTTAACTACCAACTACCTGTTAACGGCATATAAGCTAAATTGGTGTTTCGTATGTGAATAATCGCAGCTAGTTAACGTAAATGCATGTGAGGAGGGTAATAAAATTGTTTTTAGGCTTTAAGTATAACAATACCTTTAGCCTTCGCCCATACCTATCACTAGAATGCATACCTGTTTCTATACTTTTACCATATTTGATAAAAGAATTGTCACTCGAGTAATCAAATCCAAAATATTCTTCTTTACATTTTAAATTTATATGGCATTTAAAGATAAATATACTATAATTAAGGATGCATTCATTAAATAGCACCCTTAATATGCTCCAGTTAATATTTTCTAGTGAAGATTTTCATGACTTAAAACTATTAATGTTGGTGGATTCTTATCTTCAATTTTTTTCAGTTGTACATTAAATACATATTATGTCTCAATATTGACCAAATTTGAATTAGAGTAATTGAAACACATCTGAATTTCTTGTATCCAAGCGCAAATTTATTAAATAAATCAAGTTGAATATATATGAATATGTTAGACATGAATTTAAACCATATATATGTCTATTACAATAAAAATGGTAATGCGGAATTTTAATGTCATACTTCTTGCCATTAACATTGAGATTCAAATGGATAAGAGGACTCTTCTAAGTTTTTAACAAATGCAATCAAATGGTGTGTGTAGAAAAAATGTCAAACTATGGGACTCAATATCATTTCACAATTTTTATACTCCCTATGGTCTTCCATTAAAACAACAGGTAGAGAAGATGGTTCGCAGCAGAAGGTCGTGAGGTTTCAAAATAAAAACAACAGAGTGACCCATTACAATGGTGAAACTGCTAGGTAACCAACAAATGATAGTCTCCCACTTGAGTCATTGATGTAAGCTAAAAAGTTATGAAACAGATTAGATTATATCAAATTTAGATAAGGATTTACTCACTTGTTAAAGTTATTTGTCTCCTAATTAGATTATATCAAGATTATTATTTCATTTTAAGATTCTAGTTTTAGGGGTTTGTGCCTAAAAGAGGCTTTCTTTTGATTATAATGGACGTCTTATGTTTTTGTTGAATCAAATTACCTGATAGATGATTTTTTTCATTCTTGTTCTCAGAGAAACACTTGCTTTAGGTTGTTTAATAGCTAAAATCTTTTCTTACTTACTAGTGATGATCAATGCTAGGATCTTGCTCACAATCCTTTAGTATGAATGTGCTAATTTATATCCTTCATTTTTATTTTGTGTTTAATTCTTGATTAAATCTATTTTTAATATAATAGTACTCTTTTGTTATGTCATATTGATATTCAATCTCACTAATCCTATTAATAAGGGTCACATCAATTTTATTACAAACGTCATAGTCTAAAACATACATTTTGTATCAAAAAAAATTATAGAAAAGTATACACATAAAGAAACAATTGTCTTATTGAAGGATAAATATGAGATTTGTACCTCAACATTTCACAAAAAGTTTAATTGATTCTCTACTGTTATCTTTAATACCACTTTACACTCTAATATTAGTAGAATGATAACAATTGGACATTTAGGATGTGAGAAAATGATACCATAGATAACAATAAGGATTTACTTAGATTTTTTATGAAATGTTGAGATGCAAATCGCCTATTTGACTAATATCCAAGTAACTTGTCTCTAAAATTACCTACTTATTTGTTGGGTCCAGGTTGCTCAGTTGTAATGTCATATAGGCTAAATTAACAACCTAGTTAATAGGAACTAACAAAAATCTTAACTTTTTTATAGCTCAGGGCTACTAGTATCGTTTTGAAAGTGTTAAACTACAATGCGCTACCATAGATAACGATATAAATGATGTAGATTAAGGGTGTGCTTGTTTAGTGGATATGACGAAAGAAAAATAGGTATAGAATGAAAAGTAACGTTTGATAGGGAATTATGATTAGATAGCTTATATTTTGATTCCTCGTTTTTAGGTATTACTCCATTTCTCTTGTATTCCAAAGGAATGAGAGGCATTGCTCGATATTTTTGGCGCTGGTTTTGTAAAAGTTTGCAGTCATTGAGTGAATCTTTCACCACTGCTGGCACTAATGCTGCAAGATGTTGCAGTCTTGGTTAAAGAGAATAAGGCTAGTAAATTCAAAAGAAATACCAGTCCAATTTGATGAGAAGTTACCTTCAAAGAATCTTGTCATAATGGTAAAGAAGCTGATATAAATTATAATATTATGGGGATCAATTAAATTTAACATAATAGTGATTATCCATGTTTGATTCAGTTTTTTTATGCTCTAGTACTCAAACCTTTTGTAATTCTCTTCCTTTTTTTTTAGAAAAGTCTAATCTATAATAATGTTGGTCAATATATTTTCACAAATAAGAATCAAATTGTTTGATTGAGTAGCTGTTGATGTAGCTGTAGAGCTTAGAGAGATACATCGTCAATCTTTAAATTTAACATATTTGTTTGTTGGGATAAATCATCAAGTTTTGAATCAACTCAACAAACGCATCTTTTGTGCTACATATTTTCTATCTATCAATTTAGTATTTCTTTTGCTGGAGAAATAGGCGCATGATTTCTTCGTGGACTCACTTCTATTGATCGTGAATATAGTCTCATTAGATACCCAGTTGTTTTATTGGTCTGAGACTCCAAAAATAAAAAATCTTCTTCATATGATCTCATTATCGTGCATGCAAGGTAATGATTTTGGGGTCTTTAAGTATTACAGAAATCACTAGGAGAGAGCATCTTAGTTCGATCCAATGTTCTTTTCCAACAACTTTCAACAGTTCACAAAGATCCTTTGATCTAGGCTTAGAGACTAATCCAAGGTCTTGAGCCATAATCATCCTCATCATGTTTTGGTTAATTAGGACTCTTAAGACTTAACAGATTAAATAAACTTTTAAATATATGTAATAATTTTGTAAACATGTATGGTAAGGAGATTAATCATGTTGTTTGGAAGTTTAAACTCTTAAGATCGACTTAGTTCTTGCAAAATCTACGCGATAAACCCATGACTTAGTGCTTCTTTCTAATTGAAAACAATTAACGTTAATTATCGTGGAAGTAATGACATCAATTTCAGAGACATATTACTTAATGTTTGTCGCAAAAGCTAAGGAACTAAATCTTATATTAGAGGTTAAGATCTGCATAACAGTAGCCTAACTTAAGCTTTTGCTGCCTAAATTGTTAGTTATAAGGGTGATTGATAATTAACAAATTATAAATCAATCAATTAAGTATTTGTGATAAAGGTTGACGTTGGCCCCGTTTATAAAGTATTTATTTTAAAAATATTTGTTTTTCTCTTTTGTTGTTATTATATCAGACGATTAATCGATAAGTTGGGCTATCGGCCCAGAAGATGTTATAGTAAGTTATGGTTTTATGGGGTTCCACTTTCCAGCTCTCTGACAAATAGAGGATAAGAGCAATTCACTAGGAGGAGCTGTTTGGTTACCCAGAAACCGCAGGAAACTGAAGGAGAAAATATGGCACAAGCATTAGCGATGCCAGTGGCTTCTTCACTCTCGGTGATATTCAACGCACACAAATGTAATGCTTTGCATAACACCGTCTCACTCCCAATCTCAAATGCTTCTAAGGTAAATCCACTTTATTATTCAACATTTGTAGAGATATGATACTCAGGATTTTGATTTCATATACTATTTCCCTCGAAATTGATAGACAAGGTGCTGGGTAACTGGGATGGGATTGAAAATATGCTTTTTATTCACTGAGATATCCCATGAAAGAGCTCATTTGGTTTTGATGAGAGGTTTTTCGACAGTGAGCGCGTGGGTTAAGCCAATTGCGTGTGGTAAATTGTTACTTTTAGAGGTGGTGAATGAGCTACGATGACATAAAAATTTTATTCTTTTGGAGAATTTATGTTTATCTTCAGGTTCATGGCCTCAGCATCAAGTGTGCTCGTGTGGGTGGAGTGGAGATACCTAATAACAAGCGAGTGGAGTTCTCTCTTCAGTACATTCATGGCGTTGGCCGGTCCAGAGCTCGCAAAATCCTCGGTGACCTCAACATGGAAAACAAAATCACCAAGGATTTGTCTGAGGAGGAACTTGTGACTCTGCGTGATGAAGTGTCTAAATACATGATTGAAGGAGATTTGGTTTGCTTTTACTCATTTATCTCTTAATGTTTGAATGAATGCATTTCGAGTCTATGAGCGAGTTCATTTTTCCATTATTTCAGAGACGGTTCAATGCTCTCAACATTAGAAGGTTGAAAGAAATCCAGTGCTATAGAGGGATAAGGCACATCCAAGGCTTGCCTTGCAGGGGACAGCGCACCAAGAACAACTGCCGAACCTTGAAGGGAAAGAAAGTTGCCATCGCGGGAAAGAAGAAAGCCCGTTAAGCAGGTTGATCAATTTGTTTAATATCGTTCGTCTTTATTTCAGATGTGACGTGAATTTACCAAAGATATGATCACCTAGCAGTATTAAGTTGGATACATGAGCAATTTAATCTTAGGTGCTCTGGATGCACAAGACTTTTATTGCTTGCGAAAATCTTAGGACCCTGTCAAAATCTCAGCATATATGTAGAGCCTGAAGATATTTGTATGTCAGACTACTCTTATTTTGATCGGATGCTTTCGAGACTGAATGTGGATAATTGGATATTTATGCTGAATCCCTAATGTATGTTCGTCAGGCACATCAGATTGGATGTGGCTCAAAGCTTTTCATGGTCCCATTTCACTGACAAGTCCATTGAAATGGAGCTATTTTACACAGTTAAAATTGATTAAGGATGCTCTCTCTCACACACACATTCTGTTTGAATGCTTATTTTCTAGCTTCTACCTTGGACGCTCATGTATTTAACCATTGGTTCCGACTGTTTTCGGAATTTGTTCATGTCCATATTATGTTGAGGGAAGCTGTTTCCTTATGTAAAGTCAAAAAAAAACTAGATAGGACGCAGCTCAACTGAGAATGCCTGGGAATGGCTTAAAGCTTCTCAATGAAGTTCGTCAGATTGAGCTGACGAAGTCAGGCAGGCAAGTAGGTATGGCCTCATGACTAGTGGGATCAGATCTCTTATTCCGGTTACGGTATTCTCATCATATTCTATTAAATCTAATTCATACGTTTATGTAGACCCTATATAAATATATGAATATTAAATTTAATTTATACATTTATGTAGACTTTATATAAATATATGAATGAGATTTAATAGAACAGGATTGGAACATAAATAGAGTAGTTGAAATGCAAGACTAATACCATTTAGCGTCAAATCAACTTAAACACATATTGCCCAATGCATGCCAGCTTAGTAATAGACAGAATTTGAGCCCATTTTACAAGTAAAAGGTGTATTTTCAATCTATTATTCGCAATAAAATAAAATGTAGTCTGCTTCAAAATCATTCAAACTAAATTGTCAGAACTCTTAATACGATTGAAGATCTGTTAAGTGTATTAAAAAATAATTTTAATGTTTCGAAACCATTGGAATTTAATCTGAAATTGAATGAAAGTAAGAGTATGTTAATATTAACATGTCACTTTTTAAAAGTTTTTATATATAAGTGGATTATTCACTTAAATTGAATTTAAATTATAACTAACTCTATTAAAAACTTGGCAATATCCACATTTCTTAACAAGTTTATTAGAATTTGGAGCCCTGCATAATGCATGGTCAATATCCAATTAGTTTCAACCTTCTTTGTTATTATCTCTATGTTTACCTAGAATTCAACATTTTTTATAGCAAGTTACTTAAAATTCAAATTATGAAGATTGAAAACATCAAAGATCTCATGGGCAACATCTACATCTTCTTAGTTCGAATTTGTATCTTCTTTAACTTTTGGAACTTGTGCTATAGTCTTGTTACAATTTATTGACACCACTAACTTGTTGTGAACCAATTTTAGAACTATAAGAGGCAATACATCTTATTTTCCATTGTTTAGCTAACGTGAATCGTAGACCGAAAATTACTCAACGAGTATTTTCTTTTTTACAAAATACACCCGCTAATGTGAATCGTAGACCGAAAATTTTCTTTTCCTTTTCACAAAATACACCCGCTGCGCTCAACATTCTCGTGACTGGCATTCTTTGCAAACGGCAAAAGCTGATGCTGTAATAGATTTTTGTAAATACTATGTTTTTATTGGAAAATATGAACCTAAAACAGGGGCCATACTATAGGCCTAGCAAATATAGCAAGCCTTAAGAATGGGGTTAGGCATGCAGAAGCCCCAAAAAAGGACCAGGCAGGATATACATCTCAACTGATCCGCCTGAGGATTCTGGCTGAGCTAGCACGCCCTAATACTGTTATAGGCTGGAACAGCCACGTTCTGGGTCAGAATTGTCATGACCTGGAAAGTTGGCTAGTGTTCAAGTCCCAAGTGTAACAATAACAGAAAGACTACGCTAATTCGCAGGTTTAGACCATAAGTCAGTTCTAGTCGAGCTTGGGCAATCTTTCTGTTGTTGGTTTCTCGACTCATGGCTCATGGCTGCAAGTAATTTCTAAGCAAGGGGACAAGTTAACCCACTTCATCGTTGAGGTCAGAGAATGAAAAGAAGTTGTCTGGAACGACGCTGCACCACTGCGCAATTCCCAATACCAGTAAAAGAATAGTTCACGAGATAAAGGTTTGTTGCTGACTTTGGCATTTATGAATGCGTTTTAAACGAGTTGTAATTTGTCAATAGCAATAACCTGCCTAAGTGTACGGTTTCTGAATGTGAATGTGAAGTTGTTTTTCTTTGTTTTCATGTAACCCTTCGTCCCTTCCCATGATAACAATCTGTTATTTATTTTCTCTCTCTTCTTAATGACCATCACCGTCTTTATTTACTAAAAAGATTCGAACTTTCAAAGTAAAAGCCTCTTTGAAACAGGACCCTTTTCGTTTTGAATCTCCAAAAACTGAAAGATTTGCTCTGCAGATACTGTGCCACAAATCATAGTAGAAAGATCTTCTCTAACCACCAGAGAAAGAGAGGTCTCTCAGCTCTTCTTTTTGGCTTATTCTTTGGGACTAATTTTAGTAGCATTGTTTTTAGCTTTAAATGCCTCTTCACTGTACTTTTTGATGTGCAGACAGAAGGAGTGTGTGCGTGAACTAATTTTAGTCGTAAATTTGACGAGAGGGGCAGATATTCGAGTTTTGAAATAGAAGTTTAGAAATTCACAGGCGGTCAGTGGGTATGTTTAGTACACGTGGCTCCAGAAAGTTTACAGAGAAAGAGAGAAGAAAGAGATTTGAATGCAATTTTATAGCGAAAGGGTGAGGAAATTTGCTTGTTAGTGTTGTTTTTTCTTTGTACCCTAGCTAAATTCGGTAATCCGTTTAAATTTCAGAAGGTTTTGGCTACTTTCACTTTTACGTTTCTCCTTTACTATGGAAGTCCTCACTTGTTATGGTGTTTTGTCTTCAGACTCTTGTTTGTGTATAGTTGGTGGTGGGTTTCTTTTGAATCCTATGTTTTTAAATTGGTTTCTCTGAGTCCATACCTCTGTATCTTTTTGTCTTCTAATGCAGTTCTTCACGAGGTTGTGTCAGATTTTCTTTTCCTGAAAATAAAAGTCTAACCCTTTTGTTTTAAGGTTTAGATGCTTACACCATCCTGTTCACTTCACTTCTCTGTTCGCAACCTGTAAAGATTCTAAAGATCTTGCAGTCCCTGCTCTCTCTCTCTCTAAACATACATTTTGGTCTGTCGTTTCAAGTTTTTTGAAACCAGCATTCCGTTTGCTCTCTCTCTCTCTCTCCCTCTTTTTGATGCCACTTGTAAAAGCAGTTCCTCACATTGACCATTACTTCGCTTCTTGTTCAGTGCTTCACGTTGTTACTCTCTGGTTTTCCCACTTAGCAAGTTTCCACTTGGAAAAGCTTGTTAAACACCGTATTGTATCTAAAGATTTGATCTTGACGCATTGTTCCTGTTTCTAGGATTATCGCTGCTAGGAAACCTCTCTGTTGTTTCAAGCTGTAAATAGATTGGTAGACAATGGGCAAAGCTACCAGGTGGTTAAAGGGCTTCTTGGGCATGAAGAAAGATAAGGAGAAAGAGAGGAAAAATATCGAAACTTCAAGTTCAGCAAGTGACCGAAAAGAGATGAAAAGATGGAGTTTTGGTAAATCAGTGAGAGAAAGTAATTTAGTTCCACGGATTCCGGTGACTTTTCCGGCGGAAAATGATGCTGACTGGCTGAGATCCTACCTTTCTGAAACAGAGAAGGAGCAGAGCAAGCATGCCATTACGGTGGCCGCCGCCACGGCTGCGGCTGCAGATGCGGCACTGGTAGCAGCTCAGGCGGCCATGACGGTGGTGAGGCTAACAAGTCAGGGCAGAGGGACTTTGTTTGCAGCAGACCGAGAGAAGTTGGCAGCTATAAGAATTCAAACAGTGTTCAGAGGCTATTTGGTATGTTAGGTGTTTTCGGTTTGATCCTATATTATCTGGCTTCTGTTTTGGTTGGTCAGGTTAATGTGCCCATTTGCTTCTTGTACACAAAAGTTGTTTCGGAGATACGCTTGTTCTGCTCTAGTTTCCAAGACAATAGGTATTATAGTGGTGCAGATGTTTCTCTTAGTTCTTACTTTTATAGCTGTCATTAAAAGCTACAAGAAGTACGTCTGTGTTTTGGGTTTCGTTACTTTTTTCTTAAACCTTACTTTTAACCTTGTGTTTGTGGTCATTCGAAGTACTTCACTTTTCTTAAAGAGAGCATTGTCAAATGGTTTCGAAACAGTAGCTATACTTTCCAGAGGATCATTGTTAGGTACGCATACTTTTTCAGTTTTCCTTCTGACTTGGTAAATCATTCCGTTCCATTTCCTGCCTGTAAGAATTTGAATTTGAAACCTGGCCTTTAGAAGTAAGGCTATGATTGATTGATACCCTGAATTAAGTTGGGCTATTATTGCAAGTCTGTCTCATCCCCAAACCTTCATGTCATCTGTATTACAACTGTTTATTTCTGAGATGAGGCATGTATATGTTCATTTGTTATTTTGTTATATAACCCAAATCTTCCAATTCTAATTAGTTTGAGTTTTATCAACTCTCTCAGGCTAGAAAAGCGCTTCGAGCATTGAAAGGACTAGTTAAAATTCAGGCACTTGTCAGAGGCTATTTAGTTCGAAAACGAGCTACTGCAACTCTTCATAGTATGCAAGCTCTTGTAAGAGCTCAAAATGCAGTTCGAATCCAACGAGCTCGTCGCTCTGTTAATAAACAGAATAGGTTTCAATCTGGACACAGACGACGAAGATCCATAGTAAGAACCATACTTGTTTGGTGTTCATTTTCATCAAGAATACCCCGTGGTTGTTAACACTGCTCATTCTTTTTCTTTTGTTTGGGTTCTCAGGAAAGATTTGATGATGCAAGAAGTGAGTTCCATAGCAAGAGGCTATCTGCATCTTACGAAATGACTGCGTTTGATGATAGCCCAAAAATAGTCGAAATCGATACATGCAAGCCAAGATCAATGTCACGTAGATTTACAACTGCGTTATCAGAATGTGGTGAAGATGTTCCTTATCACGGACTGTCATCACCTCTTCCATGTCCAGTTCCAGCTCGAATTTCCATGCGAGATTGCAAAAACGATCAGGATTTTGACTGGTATTTCACCGGGGACGCATGTAGGTTCTCTACCGCACAAAGCACGCCGCGAATCGTGAATTCTCTCCGTTCGAATGCTGCTGTTACACCAGCCAAGAGTGTCTGCGGAGACGGGTATTTCAGGGCTTACTCAGGCTTCCCTAATTATATGGCAAGCACACAATCCTTCAAGGCTAAATTGAGGTCTCTTAGTGCTCCAAAGCAAAGGCCAGAGTCAGGGCCAAAGAAGAGGCTTTCACTGAATGAAATAATGGCGTCAAGGAACAGCATCAGTAGCGTTAGAATGCAAAGGCCATCTCAACTTGATGAACACTTGTGTTTCTAAATGCTGACATTTTTCATGAATTTGGGTTTGAGTAGTTGATTGTGAGTCAGCTTAATATGATTTTTCGTTTGCAAGCAAGTGTCGACAACATATAGCTTAGGACAAGGAGTGCGTTAGATGTAAATTGCTTTATCTTACAGTTTATGTTGATTTCTTCCCAACCAAATGAGAGTTTTTTGTTTCCCCTCCTTCACATTGCTGTTTATTACGATTCATCGCATCATTAAGGTTCTTGGCAAATTAAGGTGGAGCTACGCAGTTTCCACCTTACACATAAATATAGATACATTCTCAATACTATTCAAACTCTTCTCTTACCTTCCTCTTTCCTATAAGCCCTTTTTATAGAATATACTTTTACTTATCTCTATACTGTCAATCGTATTCTTACTCTAGCCATACATAACATCTTTCTTACTGAACATTTACACAATTGTGC
>JANZLK020000018.1:2046633-2056667 GCA_026937615.2 Erythroxylum glaucum
TTCAAGTTCCTGCCGCAATACTACCATTTTGACCCAATATTCTGTAACTTCTCTATCACCTTGCTTCATTTGCCACAACTTTGTTTTTATCTCATAAATCCGTGCTGCATCCTCTTCATCAGAGTAGGACTGTCGCACTCCATCCCAGATTTCTAAGGCTGTTGGCAGAAACATAAAGGTCCTTTTGATAGGTGGTATCATGGCATTGATAAGCCATAATGAAACCATGGAATTATCTATCTCCCATTGTCGTATAGCTTGTATGTTTGTTGAGTCTGGAATATTCCCATTTCCGATGATGAAGCTCAGTTTTCCTTTTCCTTCGAGTTTCATAGCTTGAGCCCACTCTCGATAGTTTGTTCCATTGAGTTTATCAGACACAATGTTAACTAAAACTCCCTCACCAGAGGTCATTGATGACTGACCTCCAGTCGAGATTGTCGTAAAGGATCCCTCAATATTGAAATTCATTTCTTGACTTTCTAGGGTTGTCTCCTCGGTTTCACTATCACGTGGCTCTGATACCATTTGAATCAGAGCATATTGCTCTATCTTTCTTTTATTAAAGACTGCAGTATATATATACATGAATAGGTTTACAGAATAGGATAGAAATCTGTACAAATTTGGAAATATAATCCTAGGATACTATATATCTACAAGATACTGCTATCTAATCTAAATGATCTGAATATGATCAGATCATAATATTATGAGATATGCATATCTTTGACCACACTATCTAATATAATCCCTTAATTTAAGGGATTTCAAACTTATTCTATCTTATCTATTTACAACCTATCTATATCTTAGTATAATCAATTTACAACTGTTTAGTATCTCAACACTTCCCCTCAAGCTGAGGAATAGATGTCTTCCATTCCCAACTTGTATACAAGATTATGAAAACTTGAATTGTTCAGCCCCTTTGTTAAAACATCAGCTACTTGACGTTCTGATAGAACACAGGACATACACACTAACCCTTCTTCCAATTTTTCTTTAATGAAATGTCTATCAATCTCAATATGCTTTGTCCTATTGTGTTGTATAAGATTATAAGCAATATTAATGGCTGACTTATTGTCACAATAAAGCTTCATAGGGCTGTCCCATTTGACTCTCAAATCATCTAGAATAATCTTCAGCTAGAGTAGTTCACACAATCTTTAAGCAATAACCCTAGATTCTAATTCTGCAAATGACCTTGCCACCACATTCTGCTTCTTGCTCCTCCACGTTACCAAATTTCCTCCAAGAAACGTACAATATCGCGTAATTGATCTTCTATCCACTATGGAACCTGCAGTGTCAGCATCTTGAACAAAATTCCTTTTCCCAGATTGCCTTTCAAGTAATGTAGCACCATATAAGCAGCTTGAAGATGAGGCTATCTTGGATCATGCATGAATTGACTGATCATACTTACCGAGTATGCTATGTCTAGCCGAGTGTGAGCAAGATATATGAGTCTACCAACCAATCTTTGATACATCCTTTTATCAACAACTGGTTCTTCTTTAGCTTCTCCCAACTTGTGGTTTGGATCCATTGGTGTAGAGACTGGCTTACACCCAATCTTCCCTGATTCTATCAACAAATCAGTCACATATTTCTGTTGAGATATAAAAATCCCTTATGTGGAATATGCCACCTCAATACCGAGGAAGTACCTTAGTTACCCAAGTTATTTTATCTCAAACTCTGTTACTAGTCTTTGGTTCAATTCATGCTTCTCTTTCTCATCATTTCCAATCACTATGATATCATCCACATAGACTAGAAGTGTAGTAACTCCCCCTGTAGCCAAATGTTTATTGAAGAGAGTATGATCACCTTGGCTTTGTTTATACCCAAACTCCCTCATGACGTTTGCAAATCTCCCAAACCAAGCTCTAGGAGATTGTTTTAACCCATAAAAGGCCTTTCTCAGCTTGCAAACTTTGTCACCCGTGTCTCCCTCAAATCCTGGTGAGATGTTCATATAGATTCTTCATCTAAGTCTCCATGGAGAAATGCATTCTTAACATCATATTGTAGGAGATGCCAATTAAAGTGGGCAGCTAATGATAACAGAATTCTCACAATGTCATCTTTGCAACTAGGGCAAAAATCTCTTGATAATCAATACCATAGGTTTGAGTGTACCCTTTGGCCACCAATCTAGCTTTGTATCTCTCAAAAGATCCATCAACCTTATATTTGGGTGTGAAAATCCACTTACAGTCAACAACATTTTTCCCTTTCGATTTATCAACAATATCTCATGTTCTATTCTTTTTCAACGCATTCATCTCCTCGCTCATAGTCTCCATTCCCTTTTTGACAATGCCTCAAAAACAATGTTAGGGATAGTAATGGTATTTAAACTCATAATGAAGTTTTGGTAGGTTGGTTACAGACGCTTAAGAGAAACATAGTGAGATAGAGGATAAAGTGGTAGTTTAGTGCATTCTCTAGTTCCTTTCCTAACACCAATAAAATTGTGTGTGTAAAGGTGAGTCAGATCTTACCATGATTTCATTTCTAGAGTATTGAGTTGGATTCTTAGACCTATGTCAGTTCTGGAACAGCCTTCCTCCTGGAATACACCTGAGTAACGTTGGTTGGGACATGTAATGACATAGGTTCAGTAGTAGAATTGGGGAACTCAGATGTAATTGGTTCAAAAGGCTCGGTTGTTTCAACACTACGAGCTAGAGCAGGAGGAAGGTCAAGGGTTTTAAGTGGCTCGAAGGACTCATAAGTGTTATCTTCCATCATTGAAATCTCCCCCTGAAGAGAGGACTTAGAGAAAAAAAGGTGTATTTTCTATGAAGATGACATCTATAGAGATACAAAATTTCCTAGATGACGGATTGTAACACTTGTATCCCTTTTGAGTAGGTGAGTAACCGAGGAAGACACATTTGGTAGCTTGGGGGTCTAGTTTGTCTCTATATTGGTTATGAACATGAACAAAGGCGATGCATCCAAATAACCTAGGTGTGAGGCCATTTCAGGTTCTGAAGTGTGGGTAGAAGCTATTAAGAATTTCTATGGGGCTTTTGTTGTCTAACAGACGTGATGGAAGTCTATTTATCATGTATGTGGCTGTAAGAGCTGCCTCTCCCCAATAAGATTTAGGGGCATTCCCTTGAAAGAGTAAGGCTCGAGTGGTGTCGAGTAAGTGCCCATTTTTCCTTTCTACTACCCCGTTTTGTTGAGGTGTTTTAACATATGATGAATCATGGATAATGCCCTATGATTGAAAGAAAGTGACAAAGTCTGGTTGAAGTAGTCTCTGGCATTGTCTGTTCTAAAGCTTTTTATTTTAACCCCAAATTGGTTTTAAATCATAGAGTGAAAATTAGGTATAACAAGGCTAACATCAGATTTTGTTTAAGAAGAAAGAGCCATGTTACTCGGGTGCAATCATCAATTAAGGATACAAACCAACGAGCCCTAGAGACATTAGGTATAGTAGAGGGACCCCACATGTCACTATGAATCAAATGAAAAGGATGAGAGCTTCTTTTGTTGCTAATAGGAAAAGATACCCGAGTATGTTTTGCAAATTCGCAAACATCACAATGAAATTCAGAAATATCTAATCCTTGAAACAAATGAGGAAACATGACCTTTAAAACTTTAAAAGATGGATGACCTAGGCATAGATGATACAACCAAATGGTATCTTTATTTGAGGAAATGAGAAATGACAAAGATAGGTTGCTCTTAACTCTTTAAGGCAATTCAAGTAGGTAGAGGCTACCCTTTTCCTTAGCAAGTCCAATCCTACTCCCCGAGACCTAATCCTGAAAAACACAGTCAGAAGGAAAGAAAGCAACATAACATTTAAGATCATGGGTAAGCTTTTGAATAGAAAGTAGGCTAGCTGACAGTTTTGGAATATGGAGAACCCTTTTTAGAATAAGGGTAGGTGTGATGTGTATATTTCTGAAACCTACAATAGTAACTAGAGAGCTATTGGCCACTACAATCTTTTTGTTGGGCATGGGGTATAAGTATGAAAGAGTTGAGATGTGGGTGACATATGGTCTATGGCACCTGAGTGTAATATCCAACAATTGGTACAAAGATTTTATGAGGCATTCATGCAAAAAAGGAGTAAAGGTTTACCTGAAAGAGCCAAAGAACACGTCTTAGAAGGTTTTTCAATTGTCCCCAACAAGCTTCTCAGCTTCTCAATTTCTTCACTGTTTAATTCCATTGTTCCTAAATTTTCCTCAACTTTGGGCCGATCTACCATATGTGCATGGGACCTCTGCTGTCCCCCACGGTTTTCCCATTCTCGACTTGGTGGTTTACCGTGTATTTTCCAACATGTCTCCTTTGTGTGCCTCGATTTCTTGCAGTAGGTGCACCAGAGGTTGTCCTTATTCTCCTTCCCCTGGTTTTCTCTACTACAATGCTTAGATAGATCACTTTTTCCTTTGTCCTAATGATCAGTTTTTGCTAATAAGGCTGACCTGTCCATGGTTTGGGATTTAAGCATAGCACTCCTTCGACTTTCTTCTGCTCGAATCAATGAGATTGCCTCTTCTGTCCTCTTTTCCAAGGATTTGGATCCTGATCTGACCAAATTCAGCATTCAGCCCAACCAAAAAATCATACACATGGTCTTTTTCAATGAAGTTCTTCAAGATGACAGCATCCTCAGGGCATTTCATCTCAAAAACTCGATAATGATCAAGTTCTTGCCACAAATTCTGTAGCAAGTTTGCATATTCTGTGACAGATTTATCTCCTTGCTTAGCAGTTGCAGTTTTGATCTTGATCTCATACACTTGAGCAGCATCACGAGCCTTCGAGTATGTGCGACGAATGTAGTCCCAAATCTCCTTTGCGATGACAAAAAAATGCATGTGACACTGATCATGGTATCAATAGAATCCCATAGTCAGGGCATTATCATGGAATCCTCCTTATCCCATGCTTCAAACATTGGGTTATCCTTAGTCGGTCTTGTTCCAAGAAGATGACTTAAGTCTCCCTTTGCCCTTGAGGTATGTACGGACAAATTGAGACCATTTGAGATGGTTCTTCCCATTAAGCCTATAGGAACCCTGAATATTTTGTAAATCTCCAATTTTTTGAATGGTGTCGAATTCTTCCGAAGGGTTAGATCTGGTGGAGGCAGAGGTTTGAGAGGTTGACTTGATTAAGAAGACGATATTGTAGCAATTAAGGCTACCTTAATGAGAATCACACAAGAGAGGTACAGAGGAATGCTGCGATGAAGGCTGGAACACATAAGAGAAGAATAAAAAAATAGGGTTTCAGTAGTGCAGCAATGAAGGCTGCTCAAAGGACAAATCCTAGCAAAAGAAGCCCTATGGCTCTGATACCATGTGGGAAAGAATTTTCCTATATTCTCATATAGTGAATAGGAATATACACATTACAAGTAGGAATTTAAATCTGGAAAGTTATCTAAAGCTATTTAATGTAATCTCTTAATTTAAGGGATTTCAAACTTATTTGTTCTATTTACAGACTATCTATATCTAAGTATAATCTATTTACAACTTTTAGTATCTCAACAGTCTTTACTTGTGATATGCCGAAACTCTAGTGATTCAATGCAAGGCAACTATGGCCATTTCTTATTCACAAATTGTTTGTTACATACCATAGTACCCTAAATAAAAATGCTTGTTTTTCTCTTTACCTTTTTCTTTTTAACCATTGTCTTTCTAAATTGGATAACTTATCATAGTATCAAATTATTTTTTCATGAATTTTTATGTGCAACAACGCTTGAGAAGTGGCTGTACACATCATAATAATTTACATTGCAGATGCATTTACATCTAATCATCCAGTTTGTTTTGTTAGCTACGTCCATTTCATGCAACATCAAAACTAATGTTTCAATCATATTTGATTCCTTTTAGGTTTGCTATATAAGCCTTTTTAATGTTAAAAATTGCAGCTAGGTCAGCATCATCTGGTAGCTCTCCAGTAATAGGAGTAATTGATGGGAAATTCGAGAGTGGGTATCTTGTTACTGTGACTATAGGCTCAGAGAAGCTTAAGGGGGTTCTTTACCAGGCACCACAGAACCAATCATGCCAAGCATCACAACATTTTACTGTTGCTGCCAACAACAGTAGCAATACTCGACCTACGTCAGGTATTCAACGGCGCCGTCGCAGAAAGAAAAGTGAGATAAAGAGAAGAGATCCTGCACATCCCAAACCTAATAGAAGCGGATACAACTTCTTCTTTGCTGAGCAGCATGCAAGATTGAAGCCCCTTCACCCAGGGAAGGATAGGGAGATTAGTAGGATGATTGGTGAACTATGGAATAAGCTAAAGGAATCTGAAAAAACAGTAAGAAACATGTTCCAAACTTATTAACTCAACCTGTTACACTGTTCTCTCTTTCTCTTCCTGTTGCTCTTTTTGGCTGCCAATCTTAACTCATTCAATTTGTTCACCTTTTCTATGCTACAGGTTTATCAGGAAAAGGCAATGAAAGATAAAGAAAGGTACAGGATAGAAATGGAGGATTACAGAGAGCGGTTGAGAACCGGGCGAGTCATTAGTAATGCGATTCCATTACAGCAATGGCTACCTGAAGACTTAAATACGGCAGAAGCTGGTGGGAGGACTGAAGAAACTGGTGGGCACTCTCCTCATACTCCAGATAATGAGAGCATTTCTGGTGAAAGTGACTCTGAGGATAAGAACTCAGAAAAGGAATCAGGTACATTGGGATTAAGTGCTGATGCTGGCAATATGGACGTGGATACCTCAGCTGAGGCAGCAGCTCCCGAGTTGTCTAAAATAGCAGAGAACATTGGAAATGAGGGGTTCAAGTGTGTTGGCAATTTACCTGGTGAAGAACATCGAAATTCTTTAGCATGAGATGTCCATGGTAACCTTGGCTTAGGATGGTTGCCACGGGAGATCTTATTTTTCTTTTAATAGTTATTGTTACCATAGAACTACGCTTTTCTATTTTCTTGTCCAGCATGAATAGCGTTAGTTGTGACCCAAGGCCAGAAGTTTTGGCTGACTTCTGACAGTTTTGTAGCAAGGCGAAATATTGGTACATTTGATGCACAAATTTTAGGCTTGAATCTAACTCTCTGCTAATGCAGTTGAATTATGACTGGATTGTAAGGTAAGCATTGCTAGATGTGCAGAATCCAAGATATTATTAAGATATACGGATTTCTGGTGGTTTTAAAGGCACAGGATCATTTTATTATTCTTGGTGTAATCATTCGGTGCAAACTTCGCCGCAAGCTTGTGAAGGAAATCATTCCAGGATTGCTTCAAATGCTCAATTCCAATGTTTGAACTTTGAAGTGGCCAAGCTTGATGGAAAGCATGTGCCCTTGTTTCGTTGATGCTTTTCTTGCGTATGTAGTCTACTTCTGATGTTATACAGTTATTTAGCACCAATAGTTACTACCAACAGCTATTCACTTGTGTATGATTTAGGCAGAGCACACATTTCCTCCTATTGGCTTGTGACAAGTTATTACTGTGATTCCAATACTCAACATTCCGTCGGATTGCATCGTCTGTCTTGTTTCTTGTATCATGAGGTTTGATATGCAGACTTTCTGGGGACTCGGGGTGTGGAGGTAAGAAAATGAAATAAAAGCAAAACTGCTAATCTGTTGATCTTGATTTAATAGAGACGTTTGTCTCAGCAAGCAAAAGGCACAATTGGAACAGCTTCAGGGTACCACCTTGTGCACTTTAGAACATTTCTTCATAAGATCGCAACTCATTTTTTGTCTTTTGTTGCTCAAAGAAGTACCTGTGGGAACATTTGCTACCAAATGGGTACATTGAATGACCAATTAAAATGCAATTGTTTATACTAGAATTTTCGATTTTGGCACAAAATTTGAGGATTTAACATGCAAGAGACAAGTCAAGAAGAATTTTAGACTGATGATACCAAAATTATACTGTAATCAGATTCTAAGAAAAATAACGTATTCAATTTAAACTTATAAGTGCATAGGGTAATTAAAAAAAATAAAAAGATTGAAAAAGTCTAGGAATAATTGTTCTGCCGATTTCATGATTGGCTAAATTATGATATGTAAAATTAAATAATTTAGTTAATATGCACCAAAACAATAATATATAATTGAACTTTCAAAAAAAGTAAAAATATTACAATTATTATAAAAATCACTACCATAATCCCATTTCCAATCCCAGTAATCATTCATGATGACATGCATTCAAAATTTTCCAAATAAAATAACTAACATTGTTAGGCTTTAAAATTTATACCTATTTTTCAACTTCATGCTACCGTTTTAAGGTTTTATACCATATCACTTTAGGTTTTGACATTTGGAGAGTTGTTTTCTTTGAACCATATGAACATGTTTCAATGAGTGATTATTTGTTTTGGAAATTGAAGAATTGCATTAAGACAAGGTAAAAGCCCAGGGGGTATAAAGTTTAAAACACAAGAAGTAATTAGCTAACGAGTCACAAAACAACTCATAAGGTTAACTACCATTGCCTTAGAGTGTATATTTGTAATGAACTTCTGGCCTTATTCCTTAAATCACTTGTACTCTAGTATGATGATCATAAAGTGCAAGAATAGCTATTGAATGCAAGTTGAGAGACTGACTTATGACAATCAATTTGAAGATAGCCTAGGGGATAAACTGAGACTAGTTCCTCTTACTTTTACCACTTCTCTAATCATATTGAGCTGAACCTTCTGACATTCACAGCTCATATCCTTAAAGAATCTTTGATTTCTTTCTCTCTACAGGTTATAAACCATGTAACCTATTATCATTTGTAGGAATATGAGTCATTCTTGTAGATGTTCTATCGGTTTAGGATCCAAACCTACACCTACATTTGTTAAACGAGAATATGACCCCATACCTATAAGAATGACCCACCAAAAGGTTTTTAAGAAGCAGTAGTTAAAGTGTAGGTGGTTGATGGATTAATTAAAGTCTATACATAACCTACAGCTAAGGTTAGAATAGGCCAAATGAGAACTTTCTATCATAAGTTGATACCTTTTCCTTAACATCTAGCCACAACACGAAGGAGCTTTAGGGATCATTAATTTTTCAACCATATTGTCCTAGGGGACTTTTGGAGCAATGATCTTGAGTTTTCCCCTACAAGATTTGGTTGTGAATTACTTTGAGAGTTTTATAGTTATATAACTTTATGGTCCTTAAAAGGATCATAAGTAAGAAAGTAGTCCTGCAATATTCTTATGAATTTACTTAAGTGATTCCATCCTTCACTGCTAATTAGGGAATTTACTGTGGCATCAACAAGATAGAAGAGCCTTAAAGACTTATAGTTTTATAAAAGATAGAGGGGTATAAGGGGGCTCTAATTATCATTCCAAAGAGAACTAGTAAGACCATTTCATATCTCCATTTGAATAAGCTACTGAATAAAGTCTCTCAGCATAATCATTTGAATCATAATTCAAGATGAATCTGCTCTAGCTTTGGTTGTTGATAAGTGTTGCTTTGGTCATATTTTTAGTCTCACATTTAGTTCATTTTATTTATTTATTTTAGTATTTTCATTGTTTTTGGTACTCAAGTTCTTTATATTTTATTTTGAGGGTCTAATTCACTCATTTGGAGAAAATGGAACAAATTTGGACAAAAATTTGGGGCTTTTTTAACCAAGTTATAAAGTGCATGACAAGTACATAGTTGTGTTAGTGGAGTTTCAATGTGTGTTCATTGATTGCTAGGAAACAAACTTGTGATAATGAAAAACACGTCCATGCTAATGATACATGTTTATGTCTTGCATGTGTTGGCTCCAAAAAGGAATCGCACATCTGTTTAAAGTACATGGTTGTTAACATGTCTATATTGATGCCTACATATCTTTTAGAATACAAACTTTAAATTTTAAAAGGAAAATTTAAGAAAAAGAACAGAGTAGATGGCTTAAGAAACACAAAAGGAAACTTAAAACAACTAAATGTACAAAGAAAAACTAAGGAAACCCTTTAAAGTGGATTTTCATCGATCTAGAGTAAGTAT
>JANZLK020000018.1:2149465-2163763 GCA_026937615.2 Erythroxylum glaucum
GACGATAAAGATTTGGAATCAAGTTTTTGGAGGAATAGTTGAGAAAAAGATTGTTCTTTTTTTTTTTTTTTTTGGCTACAAACCCTCCCTTATTCTTATGTTCTTTTGGCATAAATTATTCGTTTTTGGACAACATGCTAACAGTGGCTTATTTCGGTCACTTCTTCAGGCCGAAGGTTATGGGGTTTCCCAAGATTTGCTGGGGATTGTGCCAGTGGTCACCGAACGTCTCATTCAGGAGCTAGCTCAGAGCAGAAGTGTGATATCACTGATTCCTGCTCCCAGATGATCTTCCAGCTGCATGATGTTTATGACCCAAACAAGGTGAGTGTTTCAACGTGTGCACTTGGATGCTGAATGGTTTTATATGCTAAGGCTAGTTAATGTTTCAAATTCTCATGGGCAGATCAATGTGAAGATAAAGATTGTTTCTGGATCGCCTTCTGGGGCAGTAGCAACTGAGGCAAAGAAAGTTCAAGCAAATTGGGTTGTATTAGACAAGTAAATCTCTCTCTGATCAGTTTATACTTACCAAAGGAAGTATCTCTGAGATTTTATATTTTATGTTGTTTCTTTACTTCCTTTAACAGAGGTGGTCCTTGTTGTTCTGTGAGTTATTTTCATGCTTCTGGTTTATAGACAGTTCTTTTTTCATTATTGTTTTACAGACAATTGAAGCATGAGGAAAATCACTGCATGGATGAGCTACATTGCAATATAGTGGTTATGAAGCGCTCTCAGCCAAAAATTGTCCGGTTGAATTTGGTTGGAAATTCCAGGGAAGCAGACATGGCTGGGCAGTTGCCTTCTCAGCTCAATGACACTTCTGATAAAGATTTGGAGGATAAGAATGATTCTTTAGAAGCCATACGAGGACCAGTTGTTACTCCAACAAGCAGTCCAGAACTAAGGACACCATTTACTATCACTGAAGCAGGGACTTCATCAGTTTCGAGTGATCCGGGAACCTCACCTTTTTTCATTTCACAAACAAATGGAGGAATCAAGAAAGAGGAATCATTTGTAAACAATGAAAGTAGGATTCTTGGCGAATGTAGTTCAGACACGGAAAATGAAGATTTGCCTTCAGCTTCAGGAAGTTTAAGGTTTGAACCATGGATAGGAGAATTTCTTAGTTCCCAGATGCAGTTCTCACACCAAAAGGAACAAGGATCACAGAGAAGTAACAGTATGGCTCAATCATTAGCTGCCAAGGCTTTGTTAGAGAAGTTCTCTAAACTTGGTATGCAAACTGGAAACAAAATATCTAGCTGCAGGAATTTAGATTTCGGCGGAAATGTGAGAGAAGCAATATCTTTATCCAGAAATGTGCCACCTGGCCCCCCTCCTTTGTGTTCAATATGTCAACATAAGACACCAATCTTTGGAAAACCTCCAAGATGGTTCAGTTATGCTGAGTTGGAGCTTGCTACAGGTGGATTTTCTCAAGCTAATTTCTTGGCAGAGGGAGGGTTTGGATCTGTTCATAGGGGTTTACTGTCAGATGGCCAGGCAGTTGCTGTTAAGCAGCACAAATTGGCTAGCTCCCAGGGGGATCTTGAATTTTGCTCTGAGGTGGAAGTTCTGAGTTGTGCCCAACATCGAAACGTTGTTACGCTCATTGGGTTCTGTATTGAGGACAAAAGAAGGCTATTGGTATATGAATATATATGCAATGGATCTTTAGATTCTCATCTCTATGGTAATTTCGTTGTGGTCCTTCCTAAGGAACTGAGAAGTTGCATAAAATTATTTCTATGATTGCATACAATAAATATTAGTTGTTGAAGAAATTAGGATTTTCTCTGTAGCCTCCTCATAACATAATTTAGTTTCTCTTTAAAATAAGAAGTAAAGGTAATTGTTTTTGTAACCTTCTCTGTGGATGATTTAAGGGGCATTAATGTAATGAACGAAATCAGTGGTTTATCCACTTGCTTCATATACCTCTAATAGAAGTTCAACTTGTATGATGCATAGTTTACTAAGAAACATTTTTTATGCTTTAGGGCATTATCCGAAGCCATTAGAGTGGTCTGCACGGCAGAAGATTGCTGTTGGAGCTGCTAGAGGATTGCGATATCTTCACGAAGAATGCAGAGTGGGTTGTATTGTTCACCGTGACATGCGGCCCAACAACATCCTCATTACCCACGATTTTGAGCCACTTGTGAGATAGTTTCTTTGTTTCTTTTGATGCTGAATCCTATTCAGGGTTTGTTGCTAAAATAAGTCACATTCTCATTTAGTTTTGCTTCCAATCAAACGAGTTCATGTTTTTCAGATTCTTGATGCAAAATGGTCAGTTTAGATTGTTTTGTTATTCTTTGATATTTTGCACTTGTGTGTCCATGTGCTTACAATTGTAAGCTTGAGAACGCTTTCATATCCCACCAAAAATCCTGAAAACCTATTTGACTGCTATTATTGGCTTTTGATACTACATGAAGTAGAAACTTTTGTTGACCTCTGGGATTTTTTTCTCAGTTAGGCTTTATTTTGCTAGGTAGGGGATTTTGGGTTGGCGAGATGGCAGCCTGATGGAGATATTGGAGTTGAAACAAGAGTGATTGGAACATATGGGTAACTTTAATGGCGGCTTTTGCTTTCTGTGTGCTCTTTCCTTGTCCAATAATATAATTCAATATGACTTTCTGATGTGCTGTAGGTATTTGGCTCCAGAGTATGCTCAAATTGGTCAAATTACAGAAAAGGCTGATGTTTATTCCTTTGGAGTTGTCTTGGTTGAACTTGTCACAGGAAGAAAAGCAGTAGATCTTACCCGCCCCAAGGGTCAACAGTTTCTGACTGAATGGGTATATTTCACAAACGAGTTTTCTAATGACCAAGGGTTTCTTTTATATCTAATGATTCCATGCTGTGAGGCTGAGGGAAGAACTAGAAGTCTGTGGAAAGATATGTCAATTGATATACATGGCAAATAGCCTGTCTCTTCTAGGTTAAGGCTTCTTCTGTAGGACCTCTTTTAATTCTAATGATTTTTGATCTGGGACAGGCACGTCCTCTACTTGAAGAATATGCAATAGATGATCTCATTGATCCAAGGTTGGAGAATCACTATTCTGAACGGGAGGTTTATTGCATGCTACATGCTGCATCGTTGTGTATACGAGGAGATCCCCTCTATAGGCCTCGTATGTCACAGGTAAACAAATTTTCAACTATAAGTTAGTAGTTTTGAACTTATTCAAAACATATCCACACATCTTTAGTTGCATGAGCAGCCACAAGGATAACGGTACTTTTTATAATAAACCCAATGTACTAGCTCTTCACAACAATCTAAAGTAAAATTTCAGTAATAGTTGATCTGGCAGCATAATATTGTCTCATACATAGTAGTTACAGTGAAGTTGATAGAAATATGGTGGTCGTGGCTTAGATTATGGACTTGGACAAGCATGATAAGGTTTCAAAATTGTGAGGAAACCCACCGTTGAAGGCGTTACCTTAAATTTCTAATTGGAAATGGCTATGAATGTCATTTATACTGAAGTTTGAAAATTTGACTAGATATTGGTTTCTGATTTTGGAGTAGGTTCTTCGCATGCTTGAAGGTGACATGCTCATGGATAACAACTAGATGTCAACACCTCGTTGTGATGTGAGGAATCGAAGTGGCAGAATTTGGATGGAGCAGCAGCAGCAACATTATGGCAGTCCCCTCTAACGAGGCATTGGAAGGGTTCAGTTCAAAGCTCGCTCTTCAAATACCAAGAGCTGCGTTCTGGGAGAGGGATAAGTATAGGAAGATTTCAAGTGAAGACCATGTGTGAAGAGCTTAACCCATTATGTAATCTGGGTGCATCAAATTTTGTCCTTTTCATTTTATATTCCTTTTTTTTTTTGCCTTAGTATTTTTGTTCAATGCCATCTAGATTTTGCACTGTATAGACGAAGAGAAAGAGTGTTATGTCAGTCTCTGGTAAATGATAGTAACTGAACGCATTTAGCAAATACGTCTTTCTTTAAATCTATGAAGCCTTCTATGTTGTGCTATCCCTTTCTCTCTGCGTATATATATGTTCATGAATTTCTGTTGCCGAAATATTTGTGAATATTTGTTTCTTAAATCATGATGTTTGATAGGATACAGATGAGGCAAAGACCGGACAAGTAATCCGGATTCTTGTCTTACCCGAAGAAGCAAGCAGGAAGCAATAAGCGACCTAGAGGGGCTGAAATAGACAACATGAAATCTTCTTGGTTTTAACATTTTCATTTTCAAATGTGTAAAAACGAATCCAATGAGTCCAAACATTGAATTCGATAATGACATGCCTGAGAGACTCAGACTAAGGTAAATTGTACTCCTGTAGCATAGAGAATCAAAACTCTACTGTCTCCTTTCTGTTATCCACAGGAGCAAGTTGATTTCTGTGCTTGTCTTATCCACAACTTGGATTTAGGAGACGGTTTTAAGAGAGCCAGTCCTAAAAATTAGTTGTCTTAGTTTGACTTTGACCAATTGTGGGCAATAAGCAAGATCACTTGCAGCCTTGCCCCCAATGTCATGGATGTTTTTACGAAATATATGAACTTTTTAGTCCTACCACTGGCGTTTATATGAGCTCCTGGTAAATGTAGTTTTTGAGTTGGGTACCTTTTCTTATTTGACTTTCTATTTTCTATTAATCTTGTTCCAGTAATTTCTGACACGTAATAGAAACTAGTTCTATTTCAATGAAAATACTTGTCAAAACACAACATAGAAAACTATTTCACTAATTGAAAATTCATGTTGAAAACTCGTAATGCGTGGACTAGATACTCTAGCACAGGATTAGCGCAGAGCATTTGGAACAAAAGATCTTCCTTTTAGAGTAGGCACCTGATCCTCTATGTCAGATGCTCTGTACCAACCTTGTATCAGAGCATCTGGTCCATACAGTTAGAGAGATGCGCTATGTCAACTTTATGCCAGAGCATCTAGTCTATACACATCTCTATATCTCACTTAAATGTGTGGACTAGATATTCTGACACAAGGTTGGCATAGAGCATCTGACATAGAGGATCAGGTGCCTATTATAAAGGGGGAGATCTTTTGTTTCAGATGCTCTGTGCTAGAGTATCTAGGCCATACATTTAGAGAGATGCTCTGTGCTAACCCTATGCCAGAGCATTTGGTCCACACATTTAGAGAGAACTATGTGGACTAGATGCTTTGACAAAGAGTTAGCATAGAGTATCCGGAGCAAAAGATCTCCCCCTTTAGAATAGACACCTAATTCTCTCTGTTAGATGCTTTGTGCCAACTCTGTGCCATAATATTTGGCCCACACATTTAAGTAAGATAGAGAGAAATGTGTGGACTTGATGCCCTGGCATAGGGTTAGCATAAAGCATCTAAAATAGAAGATCTCTCCTTTAGAGCAAGCACCTGATCCTCTGTGTCAGATGCTCTATACATATATGTTTTAGCACAGGATTGATAGAGCATCTAAAACAGAAGATCTCCCCCTTTAGAGTAGACACCTAATCCTTTGTGTCAATCATGTGCCAGAGCACTCTAAAGAGGGAGATCTTCTATTCTAGATGCTCTACGTCAATCCTGTGCTAGAGCATCTAGTCCATACATTTAGGGAGATGCTCTGCGCCAACCCTGTGCTAGAGCATTTGGTCCACACATTTAGAGAGAAATGTGGGGACCAGATCTTTTAACACAGGGTTAGCACAGAGCATCTGAAATAGAAAATCTCCCCCTTTACAGTAGGCACCTGATCCTCAATGTCAGATGATCTGTGCTAACCCTGTGCCAGAATAGCTGCTCCACACATTTAAGTGAGAAAGAGAGAAATGTGTGAACTAGATGCTCTGGCACAGAGTATCTGGAACAAAACATCTTCCCTTAGAGTAAGCGTCTAACCCTTTGTGTCAGACGCTCAATGTCAACCCTGTGTCAGAGCATTTGGTCCACACATTTAAGAGAGAAAGAGAGAAATGGGTGGACCAGATGCTTTGACACAGAGTTGACACAAAGCATCTAGAATAGAAGATCTCATCCCTTAGAGTAGGCATTTGATCCTTTATGCCATAGTATCTGATTTACACATTTAAGAGAGATAGAGAGAAATGTGTGAACCAGATGCTTTGGCATAGATTGACACAAAAGCATCTAGAACAAAAAATCTTTTCCCTTAGAGTAGGCACCTGATCCTTTGTGCCAACCTTGTGCCAGTGCATCTAGTTCGAAATGTGTGGACCAGATGCTTTGGCGCAAGGTTGGCGCAAGGTTGGCGCAGAACATCTAAAGCAAAATATCTTCCTCTTTAAAGTAGGCACCTAATCCACTATGCCAGATGCTCTATGCCAACCTTGTGTCAGAGCATATGATCCACACATTTCTCTCTAAATGTATAGACCGGATGCTCTGGCACAGGATTGACACAGAACATTAGGAATAGAAGATCTCCCCTTTTAGAGTAGGCACCTGATCCTTTATGCCAGATGCCCTGTACTAACCCTGTGTCAAAGCATTAGGTCTATACATTTAAGAGAGATAAAGAGAAATGTGCAGACCAGATGTTCTGACATAACGTTGGCACAAAGCACCTAAAATAGAAGATCTCCCCTTTAAAGTAGGGACCTGATTCTCTGTGCTAGATGCTCCGTGACAACCCTGTGCCAGAGTATTTGGTCCACACATTTCTCTATCATGTGTGGACCGGATACTCTAGCACAGGGTCAGCACAGAGCATCTGGAATAGAAGATCTCCCTTTTAGAGTAAGCACCTGATCGTCTATGCCAGATGTTATGTGCTAACCCTGTATTAGAGCATTTGGTTCACACATTTAAAAGAGATAGAGAGAAATGTGTGGACCAGATGCTTTAACACAGGGTTGTAACAGAGCATCTAAAACAGAAGATCTCCTCCTCAGAGTAGGCACCTGATCCTCTGTGCTAGATGCTCTGTACATATATGCTCTAGCACAGGGTTGACACAAAGCGTCTGAAACAGAAGATCTTTCCCCTTCGAGTAGACCCCTGATCCTCTGTGTCAATATTTTGCCAGAGCACTCTAAAGAGGGAGATCTTCTATTCCAGATACTCTGTGCCAATCCTATGCCAGAGCATTTGGTCCACACATTTAGAGAAATGCTCTGTGCTAACCCTATGTCAGAGCATTTGGTCCACACATTTAGAAGCTTTGACACAGGGTTAGTAAATGGCATCTAGAACAGAAGATCTCCCCTTTTATAGTAGGCACCTAATCCTCTATGGCAGATGCTTTATGCCAATCCTGTACTAGAATATCTAGTCCACACATTTAAGTGAGATAGAGAGAAATATGTGGACTAGATGCTTTGGAACAAAGTATCTGGTACAAAAGATCTTCCCTTTAGAGTAGGCACCTAATCCTTTATGTCAAATGCTCTGTGTCAACCTTGTACTAAAGCATTTGATCCACACATTTAAGAGAGATAGAGAGAAATGAGTGGACCAGATGCTTTGGCACATGGTTGACACAAAGCATCTGGAATAGAAGATCTCCTCCCTTAGAGTAGGCACCTGATCCTCTGTGCCAATCCTGGGCTAGTGCATCTAGTCCACATATTTAAGAGAGATAGAGAGAAATGTGTGAACTAAATGCTTTAGCATAGGGATGGCGCAGAACATCTGGAACAGAATATCTCCCCCTTTAGAGATAGGTATCTGATCCTCAATACCGGATGCTCTATGCCAACCCTGTGACAAAGCATTTGGTCCACACATTTCTCTGTAAATATATGGACCAGATGCTCTAACATAAGGTTGGCATAAAACATTTGGATTAGAAGATCTCCCCTTTTAGAGTAGGCACCTGATCCTCTATGCTAGATGCTCTGTGCTAACCCTGTATCAAAGCATTTGGTCTATACATTTAAAAGAGATAGAGAGAAGTATGTAGACTAGATGTTCTGACATAAGGTTGGTACAGAGCATCTGGAACAGAAGATCTCCCCTTTAGAGCAGACACCTTATTCTTTGTGCTAGATGCTTTGTGGCAATAGAGCATCTAGAATAAAAGATCTCCCCTTTAGAGTTGGCACCTGATCCTTTATGCCAAATGCTTTGTGTCAACCCTGCAGCAGAGTATGTGGTCCACACATTTAAGAGAGACAAAGCGAAATGTGTGGACCAAATGTTCTAGCACAGGCTCGGCACAGAGCATATGAAACAGAAGACCTCCCCCTTAGAGTAGGTACATGATCCTCTGTGTTAGATGCTCTATGCATATATGCTCCAGTATATGGTTAACATAGAGCATCTGAAACAGAAGATCTCTCTCCTTAGAGTAGACACCTGATCCTCTTTGTTAATCATATGTCAGAGCACTCTAATGGGGGAGATCTTCTATTCAAGATGATTTGTGCCAATCAGAGCACCTGGTTCATACATTTAGAGAGATGCTCTATACCAACCCTATGCCAAAAATGTGTGGACCAAATGCTTTGACACAAGGTTAGCACAGAGCATCTGGAACAGAAGATCTCCCTCTTTACAGTAGGCACCTGATCCTCTATGTCAGATGCTCAGTTCTAACCCTATGCTAGAGTATCTGATGCACATATTTAAGAGAGATAGAGAGAAATGTGTGGACTAGATGCTTTGGCACAGAGTATCTGGAACAAAAGATCTTTCCCTTATAGTAGGCGCCTTTTCCTCTGTGCCAGATATTTTGTGTCAACCCTGTGCCAGATCATTTGGTCCACACATTTAAGAGAGATAGAGAGAAATGTATGGACCAAATGTTGTGGCATAGGGTTGACACAGAGCATCTGGAATAGAAGATCTCCCCCCTTAGAGTAGGCATTTGATTCTCTATGCCAGAGCATCTGATTCACACATTTAAGAGAGATTGAGAGAAATGTATGTACCAAATGTTTTTGCACAAGGTTGACACAAAGCATTTGGAATAGAAGATCTCCTCCCTTAAAGTTGGCATTTGATCATCTGTGCCAAAGCATCTTATTTACACATTTAAGAGAGATAGAGAGAAAAGTGTGGATCATATGCTCTGACATAGGGTTGGCATAGAACATCTAAAATAGAAGATCTCCCCCTTAGCGTAGACACCTGATCCTCTGTGCCAGATGCTCTGTGCATATATGTTCTAGCACAAGGTTGGCATAGAGCATCTAAAATAGAAGATCTCCTCTTTAGAGTAGGCACTTGATCCTCTGTGCCAGATGCTCGGTTTATATATGCTCTGGCACAAGGTTGATACAGAGCATCTGAAACAGAAGATCTCCCCATTAGAGTTAACACCTGATCCTCTATGTCAATCCTATGCTAGAGCACTTTAAAGGGGGAGATCTTCTGTTCCAGATGCTACGTGCTAATCCTGTGCTAGAGCATCAGGTCTATACATTTAGAAAGATGCTCTATGCCAACCTGTCAGAGCATTTGGTCCGCACATTTGTCTCTAAATGTATAGACTAGATGCTTTGACACAAGGTTGGCATAGAACATTTGGAACAGAAGATCTCCCCCTTTAGAGTAGGCACTTGATCCTCTATGTCAGATGCTTTGTGCTGACCCTGTGTCAAAGCATCTGGTCGATACATTTAAAAGAGATAGAGAGAAATGTGTGAACCAGATGTTCTAACATAAGGTTGGTACAGAGCATCTAGAGCAAAAGATCTCCCCTTTAGAACAGGCATTTGATTCTTTGTGTTAGACCCTATCTTTTTCTTTCTTGTTCAAAAAATTATTCTTCACCCCCTTTCGTTTCTCCCCCTATTTGTTATTAATCAAAAATGACTATGACCGATGATGCTTCAACAATTCTTTCACCATCTCCTTTATATCCTTGACTTCTCTGCGTAGTTGAATTATTTCTGCTTGAAGTCAAAAGATGAGGTTGGTTGGTCATCATCCTTCGGTTATTCTTCTTCAATAGCAATTGTAGTGTTATATGCATATGAAGATGGAACATATGCTTCAATGATCTCTAGGGTAGGAGGTTGAACAGATAGGTTAGGTTCTGGAAGATCAAAATCATCAGGAGCTGGTAGTCTTAAAACTTGTCTTCCACGCAAGGGTAGGGCTTCTTCAATTGAAGATGTATTAGACAGTGGCCTAATACGCATAATTAACTGCACAAGGGATTCAGTGAACGTCCCTTTTGTAAGTTTTCCCCCCACTGGACAATGTTCATCTTTAGTTGTTGAACTACAACTAGCTCCTGTCATCGTTTTCTGTACAGAGCATGCTTCGTACTTATTTTGCAATGTGATCTACTGACAGATCATCTATTACCCCTTCTGGGTATAGTTTCTGGAATGCTTTGGAGAGATTTGACATGTGAAATGCCAAAACAGTTAGTACTCCTCTTATTAGTCATTTTAGATTATCTGCTTCTCAATCACCACAGTCACAAGAAGAGAAAGATTATATGACACGAGTTCTATATTCTACTGTCTTTGGCAGTATTATGTATACAATGGTATATACTCGTCCCAATATTTTATAAGTTGTTAATGTTGTTAGCAGATATATGGCCAATCTTGGCAAAGAACATTGACAGGCGGTAAAATGGATTATCAGATACTTAAAGAGCACTTCAAATTTTTGTTTGGAGTTTGGTAGAACTAACAATACTTTGTTTGGTTTTGTAGATTCAGATTATATCGGTGATCTTGACAGACGCAAGTCTCTGATAGGTTATGTATTTTACATTAGAGGTTGTGCCATTAACTAAAAAGCTACTCAACAACATGCAGTGACTTTATCTTCTACTGTAGCAGAATATATGACAGTTATTGAGGGTATAAAAGAAGCATTATGGTTTAGAGGTTTATTTGGCGAGTTATTCCTTCATCAAGGAATTATTATTGTTTATTGTGACAGTCAAAGTGTTATTCATTTGACGAAAGACTAGATGTATCATGAAAGGATGAAGCATATTGAGGTGAAGTATCATTTCATTTGGAATACTATTGCAAAGAAGAAGATCGTTATTCAGAAGATCAACACTGAGAACAAAGAAGATCAACACTAAGAACAATCCTGCTGACATATTTTAAAAGATTCTTCCAATTTAGAAGTTCAAGTAGTGCTTGGATTTAATAGGCGTTTATAGTTGGTGATATAGCCGTTTTGGGGCATTGTCGAAGAAGGTGGAGCAGATAACTAATTATTCGGGATCAAGTCAAGGTAGAGATTTGTTACATGCCTTAGCCCCTCCAATAAGTCAAAACTTGTTAGCTATTGGTTGCATGCTCTGACCTCCTCCACTAAGTTAAAAATAGATAGCCACCGTTTAGAATTTGTCATAGATACATTATTTTCTTTGTAAGCATAACGTTGTTGTCAATTGTTGAGATTGCGCATAGATTGAAGAAATTTGGGACAGAAGCTTGGGATTTCAGTTATAAATGGAAGGCATGGTTTAAGACATTGACACACCATTCTTCCCTCTCTTTCTGTCACCAAAATAACACAAATCCTCTCATCATTTCTTCAGTTATTTTCTATATATTTGATAAATTTTAAAAACCTTTAATTTCAGCTTTTGTACTTATATACATTTTGCATATTTTAGTAAAATTGCTTATTCTTAAGCTGTGGACGTAGATTATATTGAACCACGTAAATTTTTGTATTCTGTCTAATTTTATTTTGTCTATCTTTATTGTTATTATTATTTTTCATGCTATAAAATTTAACGGGTATCCGATTTAAGGGTATTTACTTTAACAGTTCCAACAACAAAATGCTTCAGAAATACTAGGACCCGTTGCAATTAATCATGCACGTGATTGATAATTGGGACATGAATGTTAAAGGATTTGAATGGAGGTTGCCCTCCAGGGAAGGGTATAACTTTATAGGACTTACTGGTTGAGAGCGCACAACGCTGAGTCATTCTTATCTGAGTGACGGCCTCTGGCCACATATCGATCGTTATGTCAGAAAATGACGCCCTTCTATGTAGAATGCACGCTATCCTAGTTATTTATTATGGTTACAGACATCAAGAAACTGAAATCTGTACACGCATTCCCAAGCATTGATTATTATAATAACTTTCTCATCAGTTTATTTATTTATACATCATCTCTTGTAAAGTTCTATCGCCATTATTTAGACATCATATCCGAACTTGGTATAAGAATGTTGTCGATTGATTTAGCGCTTTTATCTAAATATCCACCATGCATCTTAACAAAGATTATCTCATTCTCTACAAATTTATTTGAAAGTAAGTGATTACACTTGGTATAAGAAATGTACTTAAGTTGTATTGAAAAGGAAATGTATACAACGACAATAAAAAGGAAGAAGAAATGTATAAAGTAATATGAAGAATTATGAAGTGTATTTAAAACCTAAGTAACAATTTTGTTCTGAGGACCCATGCAAACGTTAATCATATTATCATACGTTGGAAAAGAAGCAAATCAAAAAGCAAAATGTTATGTAGAAGGATATGATCTTGTTAAGCATCAGATCAGCCTAAGTGCAAATATTCTGGGAATATATTAGTGAAACCCAAAAGTTTCTTGCCACCAGGAAATGTTATAATAATATTTTGAACTTTATAATTATATCTACACACCTCAAATTCTAATCCATTTACTCACACCACAATCGAGATGATTCAATGGTCGATAACATTTAATGCGAACCCAACAATTCCTTTAGATGGAGGCAATTCCCAAGTCCAATACCAGACTTTCAAATGCTGAGTGTATCTGTTCTAACTCTTATCTTATTAATTTTTATCCGCGCTGTACCCAAAGGAAAGCTCAAGCGAAATTACTTTCAAGTTCCATTTCTTTCTTCACAAAAGTGATGCTTGTGGTGTGCTGAATTGAGTTAGGCCACAATAGAGATGATTTGTGATCCATCACTAGTTTTGACCTGTTTAAACTGACTACTGTAAATAAAGTAGTAATGTAATATACTCATGATTAGAAATAAAAGGTTTGGTAAAGTACTAAAGATAGACCAACACGATCTCTTTAATGTTAGCATAAAATATTTCATAAAATTTTATAGATCTTATTACACTTAAATTTATAATTGATTTCTTTATTTTATTATTTGTTTTGCTTTTGATTCTTTTAGATATTATTTAGGTTTGCTTTGTTTTCTAATTTATTATTCAAAATCCCAATTAAATCATATCATCTTTAATCGTTCTTTGGACTAGTGAGTAGTAGGATGATTATCTAGATCCATATTGCTTCCTTATGAGATTAATATTCCACTCACCATTGTATTATTTATCAATGAAAGATTACTTGCCTTAGATTTTAGTTAATAGATTAACAATATTTTAAATTTTAAAGTAGTAAAAAATGCATAACATATAACACGTATGTTATAAGGAAAAATAAATATTTGAAAGATTATTTAAGTTGCATAGAGTCCTCACTTGAATATATAAATTATGCTAATAGGATTTAGGAGTTGCAAATTGAGAAGGCTCACTTAATAAAGAGATAGAAAAGTTAAAATGCTCTTTTTCAAAATTGAAAAAGGGAAAATATTTGTTTCACAAACTTCAACGAGAGTTAAAATTATTAAATATTATACATGAATATGTCATTGTATATGTGTTAATTTATCTTTATTAAAAGTTATTAAATGGTTATGTTATTTGAATTAGATAATTAATTTAAAATAAAACCAAACTCTTTTGGTTCATTTAGTGTTTGGAAAAACCTATGTAAAACCTAGTCCAGCTTTACTCACTCAATGCGAAGATCTACTAGTTTGATCCAAACTATTTATTTTATTTTACTCTTTTAACACAAATCTGAACAAACCATCATGTGAAGATGCAAAACTTTATGAACAGGTGGCTTCAGCTGGTGAGACTAAAGATTTTTATTTTATTTTATTGTTTTAAGGTTGTTCCTTTACCTTTTTAAAACACTTGGTTATGAAAGGTGCAAAAGCCTATTCAGCTTCTCTCCCATTTCCTGACTTGGATTCTCTATCCATCCCTTACATTATTAGATCCCAAAAAAATCTAGAACAATATCAAAAATAAAAGGAAGTCATAATCAAAATAAATGATAGTTCTCTTTAAACACATATAAACCTTTATTGTTGGCTTTCATTTTTAAAAGATAAAAGTTATCAGAGTGGTGGACTTGGATCTAGGATAGTGAGAACGAAAATTTAGGTTTTACGAAACTAAAAAATATATTTAAAATTCAATTACGTGAGGCATAAATATCATCATGTTAAATAGTTCTTATAATATAATATGTTATATCAACACTATTAATTATAAGATTATCGGCAATTCATATTTATTATAAATTAAAATTTTG
>JANZLK020000020.1:64719-78685 GCA_026937615.2 Erythroxylum glaucum
TGAGGCAGGAGTATGGAACCAAAAATTGGGAAAAGAGTAGGGAGAGGGAAAGGTGCTAATTGAGCCCTTGGTTCATTGACAAGGCGGGGACTCTTTTGTGCTTTGAAATTAGAAGTATTCTCTTAAGTGAGTCATGAAAAATGTTATTATTCAAGTCCTGATGACTATTGGTATAAGTCTTTAAATGAATTTGTAATTATATAGGTTAATGAGTGGGTTCTAGATAACACTTGCCTATATGATCTATTGGGAGGTATTTTAAGTGTTCACTTGTACATTGTTGAGATAAAGTGATATAGTGGGGTGAGAGCTTGTTTTGTTTCTGAGTTCTTGGTGATGCAAGAGTATGGAACGAAAAACTTGGACAAGGGATGGGGAAAGGGAAAGGTGCTAATTGAGCATTTGGCTCATTGGCAAGGTGAGGACTTTTTTGTGTGTTGAAACATCTAGAATTATTCTTTTAAGTGAATCGTGGACTTGTTATTGCTTAAGTCATGGTGATTTTTGCTTGAAGTTGTACAACTAATATTTACTTCCATTGACTTATTTCTCGAATAACTTGTATGAATTGCTAATATCCTGATTCTGGATTTGTTTTCAACATTCTTTGATAGAGCACAGCATCAATTAGTGAATGCCCCATTAGCCATTCTTTTCAGCTCACAAATCCCTTCCTTGGTTTGCCGCTTGAATTTGGAAAATGTGAATCTTGTGGTACTTCTGAACTTGGAGAATGTGAAGGTGTGTCAATGAACTATGTTCTTGCGTTTTCTTTAACGAATCCATATATCTATACGTACAAACGTAATCCTATGGCTCCATTAAGTTTGGAAAGATTAGTGTAATGTTTCTTTATAAATTTGTGCTTCTTAGGTCATTTTGGATATATTGAGCTTCCAACAGCAATTTATCATCCTAGCCATGTTAGTGAACTGAAGCGAATGCTAAGTTTACTATGTCTAAAATGCTTAAAGCTCAAAACGAACAAGGTTAGTCCTAGTTCGACATCTTTTCGCATTCCTTCATCTGTGTTCAACAATTTCAATGATCCAATTGTTAATCTTTGTTTCTTATTTTTCTTGACGTGTTTTATCTGTCTCAAGAGTTATTAGGCAAAATAATAAGATGAATGCATGGTAAAGGGAGAGGAAATGCAACAGAACACTCATTAGGGATTTACTCACAGATGAAATTTAATTTCCTATAAGCTGGGTGAATGGAGATAAGTTAGGGCACCATATCTACCCTCGCTCCCCTCCTCCAAAGCATAAAAAAATAGAAGATGAAATGAAAGTTTGACTTAAATGAAAAAACATTGCTAGGAAAATGTTTGTTATTTTAAAGATATGTTTATAAAACATTGGCTTATTGCTTAATTACATGGATGCTATATTTTGAAAAGCTTTTGTATTTTCTCGTGAGCTTGGTCTTACTATCTTGATGATTTAAAATTGCAGATGAAGAATAATAATGGTATAGCTGACCAATTGATATCTTGTTGTGAGGTGAGTATGAAAACAACATTTTTCACCACTTCTTTTGTTTTATATTGCTTGATTCTTTTAGTAGATTATTGTCATTTACTACATTTTAAGCAATTTTATCTAGTTCACAAAGCTTCCATTTTCTCAAATGCAAGCTCCCCAGTCTGACTTTTGAATGTACATTGACTATCTTATTGAAACACCAAGGTTGGTTTAGGAACTAGTATCTTATGGATTCAAGATGATTCTAGTGCTAGGATGAGGCATTCAGGTGCTCTAGAAGTAGAGGACAATTTTGGGTTTTTGTCTACTGATATTATTGTCTCTATGCCCGGTCTGTGATTTCTTCAACTTTAGCTTGAACTTTTTCTTTTAAAGGACTTCTTGGTAACACATCTTCCAAAATGGATTCTTAGAATATCTTCGGTTTCTCTGTATCTTTAGATTGTTGAACTAAATGCAAGTAGTATTTGCACTTGTCAAAGTGTCTTCTTTTATGGATGGGTCTTCAAGTTCTCATGCAATAGTTGGTAATTTGAATTCAAGTAATAGGTTTGTGGTTATTTAATCTTTTATAGGAAGCTACAAAAGTTTCTGTTAGTGAGGTGAAAACAAGTGATGGTGTTTCTTATTTGCAATTAAAAGTGCGTCGTAAACAATTCAAAGAAGGTCTTTGGAACTTCTTAGGAAGATATGGGGTTTGCTATGGTGATGACCATATTCGTACATTGCTTCCTTCTGAGGTTTGTATTCTTGTTTTATACATGTCCTTTCCCCTCCCTTATCCCTCTTTCCCCCCTCTCTCTGTGGTTGGTTTGTGTTCATTTATGAAATGCAACAGGCAATGGAAATTTTAAAAAGAATTCCTCAAGAAACTAGGAGGAAACTAGCTACAAAAGGATACTTTCCACAGGATGGTTACATTTTGCGGTATTTGCCAGTTCCTCCAAATTGCTTGTCCATGCCAGAAATTTCTGATGGCGTTAGCGTCATGTCTTCGGTATGCAATTTATAAGTCAATTAGGTTTGCTATTGACTGTAATTGTATTTGGTGATTATTGTTGTTTTCTTATTGTGTTTTAGGATTTGTCTGTTTCAATGCTCAAGAAAGTGCTTAGGCAAATCGAGATGATCAGAAGATCGAGATCTGGTACCCCAAATTTTGAATCTCATCAAGTCGAAGCCATTGATTTGCAATCAGTAGTGAATCAGTATCTTCAAGTTAGGGGTACTTCGAAATCATCTCGTGACGTAGATGTTCGTTATGCCAAGGGAAAGGAGTCAGGTGAATCATCAACAAAAGCATGGCTTGAGAAAATGAAGACATTATTTATTAGAAAAGGCTCTGGATTTTCTTCTCGAAGTGTGATTACTGGTGATGCTTACAAGCTAGTGAATGAAATTGGTATCCCCTCTGAGATTGCGCGAAGAATTACCTTTGAGGAGAGGGTCAATGTGCACAATAAGGATTACCTACAAAAGTTGGTTGATAACAACTTGTGCCTCACATATAAAGATGGATCCACAACATTTTCACTAAGGGAGGGTTCCAAAGGACATACATTTCTCCGACTTGGGCAAGTCGTGCATCGAAGGATTATGGATGGAGATATTGTTTTCATCAATAGACCTCCAACAACACACAAGCATTCTTTGCAGGCACTTTCAGTGTATGTGCATGATGATCACACCGTGAAGATTAATCCTCTAATATGTGGGCCTTTAAGTGCTGATTTTGATGGTGACTGTATTCACCTTTTCTATCCTCAGTCTCTTTCTGCAAAATCAGAGGTCTTGGAGCTTTTCTCAGTGGAGAAACAATTGGTTAGCTCTCACAGCGGCCATCTTAATCTACAATTCACCACAGATTCACTTCTGTCATTGAAGACCATGTTGAAGACATACTTTTTTAATAGAGCAACTAGTCAACAACTAGCAATGTTTCTCTCATTTTCCTTGCCTCATCCATCTTTGTCAAAGACCCTTAATTTTGGGCCATTTTGGACAGCTTTGCAAATCATTCAAAGTGCTTTGCCTACTTCATTTAAGTGCTCTGGAGATAGCTATTTGATAAGTGAAGGTGAGATAGTTAAATTTGATCTTAATCGAGATGCTTTGCAGTCTGTGATTAATGAAGTTATGACTTCAATTTTCTTCGAGAGGGGCCCCAAATCAGTTCTTCAATTCTTCAACTATATGCAGCCTTTATTGATGGAAAATCTCTTCTCCAAAGGTTTTAGCTTCAGTTTGGAAGATTTCTATCTTTCCAAAGCTTTTAGAAGTAAAACTTCTGAAAATTTTAAGGCTATTGCTCCTTTGCTTCGCAATTTAAGGTCTTCCTATAATGTTGTAGTGGAAAGGCAGTTAGAGACTCACATTCGAAATGCAAGACGCCCTGTTGCAAACTTCATTGTGAGTTCTTCTGTGTTGGGGGATTTAATTGATGCTAAAAGTGATTCATCTATCACTAAAGTGGCTCAGCAAATTGGCTTCTTGGGTTTGCAACTCTCAGATAGGGGCAAGTTATATTCCAAGATATTAGCCGATGACATGGTTGAACATTTTGGGAGCAAATATCCTATTGACAACAGTGATTGTCATTCTTTACAGTATGGACTTATTTGTAACTGTTTTTTCCATGGACTAGATCCATATGAGGAGATGGTTCATTCTATCAGTACTAGAGAAGTGATGGTACGCTCATCAAGAGGATTGTCTGAGCCTGGAACTCTATTTAAAAACTTAATGGCAATCCTTCGTGATGTAGTTATTTGCTATGATGGCACCATAAGAAATGCATGCAGCAACTCAATTATTCAATTGGAATATGGGGTGAATGCTGGAACTAAGTCACAGGATCTGTTCCCTGCTGGTGAACCAGTAGGTGTGTTAGCTGCAACAGCCATGTCTAATCCTGCATATAAGGCAGTTCTTGATTCGACTCCAAGCAGCAATTCTTCATGGGAGTTGATGAAGGTAGTCATTCTTTTAGTGTAAATAAAGTTATGTTTGTTTGAAGAGTTGTTTTCACTTATTTTTTTGGCTAATGCATAATAATATAGCCATTTGACATTATGCTTTATGCATTTGATTCTTGTTTTTATAGGAGATACTTCTTTGCAAGGCCAGCTTTAAGAATGACTTTAATGATCGTCGTGTTATTTTGTATCTACGTAATTGTGAATGTGGGAAAAAGTATTGTCAAGAGAAAGCAGCATACTTGGTCAAGAACCATTTGGAGAAAATCACACTTAAAGATGTCATTAGGTGCTTTATGATTGAGTAAGTTTTATCTTCATATGATTATTTTTGCTGTTTTCTTGTAAAGCATACTTTTGCTTATCATGGCATAATGAAACTCTTTTATGTTTTTGTTGGGTTTAACTTGCCTTATTTATCACTTGCCATGGTTTTTGTTGTAAGGGTTTTATACATGCATATTATGTGTTCCAGTTGCCAGCAAACTTGATATTGTCTGCGGGTGCTTGATTATCAATAGTGTCACCTTTCTGATATTTGTGAAGATTCTATAACATTAATAATTTGGTTGCCTATTGTTGTGTTGGAGTGGTCTCAGAGTGCACTTTCAACATTGACAGATCTAAATGGCCTTTTAATAAGGAATTTATCAAGTTCTTAGTGTCATTGAAGCTCGCTATCTCAATTCTTTCATTTTGCACAAATCTTTTCCTCAAATTTTCTTGATTCCCGTGCTTAAAGTTTCTAGCAACTCGCATTACGTTTTGTATTGGAAATGAGAAGCCCAAAGTGTTTTTCTTTCTTACAGTTAAAGCCATACTATGTGAAAAAGTTTAGTCTACAACTTGAGGCAGCTTAAATACATGATGATTATTTTAATTAGAAATTTCTTGTGTCTGTAGTTGAAACCCTTGATCAAAGGGTTCAATATGCTTTCTATGCTCTTATACAATTTTGTTTTCCTAGTATATCCTTGTCTTCAATGCATCCTTTCCATGATATATAGTACGTATTGCATGTTTTTCTTCATTCATTCAACTTTGATTGTAATATTCTAATTTTCTTGTTGTAACTTCATCCTCTGTGTAACATTTAAAGTTTTGGTGGCTCCTTTTTAGCAGATATACACGGCCACAAACTATGGTAGAACAAATTGCTTCAGGCCTTATTGGCCACCTTCATCTGAAAAAGGTACTTTTGTTTCATAAACATGGTTATTTTTTTCGTGTTCTATTTCCTTTTTGTTCTTCTGCTTTTAGAGAGATCTATATGAAAATTCTAAAGTACAATGGAGTGAAGAGATATCCCTCACAAGTTTGAGATATTTAAACAGGTAAAGTTGCAAGAGTTGAATGTAAGCATGCAAGTGATCCTCCAGAAGTGCCAAGAGACAGTCAAATCATATTCAAAGAAGAAAAAAATTGGTCATTATTTTAAGAATACAACTTTGTCTATCAGGTTAGTTTGTTTTCCTTGTTTCATATGTTATTGTTTGATTTATTTGTTTGCATATGATCTTGATGATGTATTTATTTTGTTTATGGAAGTAATTTTTTGAGATGGTTTGGTATTTCACTTATGTAATGATGAAGCTTCAAAGGTTTTGTTATGAACTTCTCTTCCCTTTCTCATATTTTAATTATGAAGTCTAATTTCTCATATGACGAACATATGAAGACTTTCGGTTGATCAGAAGACAAGTTGTAGAAACTCGGCCTAATAGGTCTCTTGCTGTCTCAAGAAGGTGCTTGTTTTTTTTTCTCTACTACACCATTTTGTGATGGCGTATCTACAGAAGATGTTTGATGAAGGGTGCCAGTCTTGGTCATATAGGATTGAAAAGATTTTGATAAGTATTCTTTAACATTATTAGTATTGTGTGAATCAAGAAATTAAATTGAGTTTTGGTCTCAGCACAAAGTAAAAAAAATGAGAGAACCATTCAGAACGACTTTTAATATAACCAAGTTATATGAGAACAATCATCCACAAAGGTAACAAACTTATTTCCATTTTGAAACAAGACTGGACAAGGACCCCAAACTTCTGAATGAACCAATTCAAAGGAGAACTAACTTTTTTGTTGACTTTAGAACTAGAGTTAAGACGATGATGTTTTGCAAAATGACATGATTCACAATCTAAGGAAGACAAGTTATGGTATTGAGGACGACGTTTCTTGGGTAGAAGAAGAGAAGGATGCCCCAATCGACAATGTACCTCAAAGGGAGCTACAACCTTAAAGCAAGCAATAGACTTTGGCACTTGTGCATCAAGGATGGAAAGACCTCTAGATTCATATTCTTTACTAATAATCTTCTTCATCATGAGATACTGGAAGAGGCAATAGTCAGGAAAGAATGGGAAATAACAATTAAGTGTATGAGTAAGTTTGCTAACATAAATTAAATTAAAGGACAAATCAACAAACTTAAGATAGATGAAAAAGGGATTAATGGAGTTAGGGTGACTATACCAGATCCAAGAATGCTAGAAGTTGACTCATCAGCTAAAGTAATAGGAGAATAAGATTTAATGTGGTTGAAACCTAGAAAAAAGATTATAATTACCTATCATATGATATGTAGCACCAGAATCAAAGACCCATTTTGAGGAGGAAATAATCGAAAATGTATTTGGTTTACTTGACTCAGTGATAGCAGTGACGGGTTTAGATGAAGCCTTCAATAATTATTGCCATTGAGAGAAGTTGTGAAATTCATTTGCCGAAATTAAGACAAACTTTTCAAATATATCAGTAGTAGATGCAACATGAGCTAACTGATTTCTTTGATTCTGATTATGTAGCTTTCTATAATCATAATTCATATTTCTTGGCTTATGATAGTAGTAACATATAATCCCTCCTAAATCCTATCCTTTATTATCAAAATTGCTTGATCAACCTCCTTTGTTGTTGTGACTGACAAGAGCACTATTAGATTGAACAGGTGGAGTACTTTTTGTATGCAACACTCTATTAAATGGGTCTTGCAAAGAAGTTATTTCAAAACTAGCAAGAATTTGAGACTTTGCAGTTACAAATTTAGAAGGAAGACGTGCCAGGAAACTCATGACTGTTATCTTCTCACGCTGAGTTTGTTGTTTTTGAATATTCAAACCAAAAGGCAGTAACATACTGAGCTCCTTATAGTTCTTAAAATCCATGAAATAATTTGACATCTCTTGCCGGCAGCAGGTGTTGAAATTGATTTAGTTGTAACTGTATGTTTGGTGGATAAACTGCCCAATAATGTTTGGTTGTGTGGATTCTGTGTTTATGCTTTTAGTAATTTTATTCTAGCAGTACTGATAATACTAGAGGACTATCTTTTTATGTGTTTGAGATGGGAATGAACATCTATTTTTTGATGCAGTGAAAGGTGTTCCTTCCGGCACTTTTGCACAGATCAGTCAGCAGATGAGCCTTGCTTGTTGTTTTATCGCCAAGGTGTTGAAGATTATCCATTAGATTATCTGTCCAGTTTATTTGCTGATGTTATTTACCCGATTTTCTTGGAAACAATTATCAAAGGTAGGCATCTTGATCATTGCCTTGGAGTTCATGATATTACATTAATGTTCTAAATTTCATGATTCTCACCTTTTCTCTTGAAGAGTTTTGTCGGTTAGACAATATATTAGGCTTTGAGGTGTGCAATTAGGACCCCCCCATTAGATTCTCATAGGTAGTGTACGTGTGTATACTTGTTGACACACTCTTTTTTCTACTTAATTTTGGCTATTGCGGGTTGGAATTTTTTGTCACTCTCTCGTCTCCCTCTCTTTCTCCCCAGTTTTTTCTTGATCTCTTCTTTTTCCCTTCATCTCTATTTCATTATTGTATTCCTTGAGGCATGTGTTTTGAGTTTTCAAGTTCCTTTTGTTGTTTCAACAATATAATTGTTAAGAGTATTCTAGAATAGGCATATTAGATGAATATGTTGGTTTAGTATTATTTGTGTATACGGTATCAATTCTTGAATATTTTATCATTATGAAAAGATTATAGAAAGATCTCTCATTGTCCCTATAAATAAGACCTAATGTATCATTCAACTGACAAATAAGTCTAATGAGAACTATGGGCTTTATATTGTGCCCGTTGAGTAGGCCCTTACAGCTGAATCACATAATTCTCTTGTCTTTCTCTTTTGTTCTTTTTACTCTCTCTCTTCATTGTTTTTATTTTCGCTTGATAAAATAAGTTCTCAGATTTTTACTGTTGTGGTTCTGCAATACAATGAATGGAATCAAAGCTACTGACTATGTCATGAGGAGTTGCTTATGTATACTATAGATTTGTGTGGTGATGCAAACATTCACCAAGAACATCTTGTATCTTCTTTATATCTTACCTATTTATGGTACATTTGAATAGCATTCATGTTGAATACTGAAACAAGCATCAAAGAATAGTCATTTGAAATTTGACTTTGACCTTAGAAAACAAGTACTCTGGGTGACTTGCAAGACATTATGCAGATGCTGGTCCCCTACCCTTGTTTTTCGTTTGTGTGAAGTGTTTGTTTATTTTTTCTGTAAACAACAATTTTTCTATATTGTTTCATGGACTTCATCTTAGTCTTCATATTGTGTGGTTATGCTATTTCACTGCTGAATGTGTTAGGTGGTATGTATGCTTGCTCCAGCTTTGCAACGTTAGTCATCACTGTCAAATGCACCTGATTGTTTTCATTGGATTTGCTTCTTGATTTTGTTGAATATTCTTCTTTGGTTTTGTTTAATGTCTGATTTTCTATTTGGTTCATCACCCTCCCTTTTTTATTACCTACTGTTGCAGGCTAGTTGGCCTGTAACTGAATAGAAATCTTTATGCCCACCTACCCCATTTGATCAACCCATCTGGGTTACATTATATTCTTTTGTATTTCTCTTCCGAAGTTATATAGAATTCATGAGATTGTTTAATGAACAGGTGATCATAGAATTTGCTCTGCAAATATAGTTTGGGTTAGCCCAGATACTCCCCTATGGATGAGACATCCCTCTGAGACCAGTGAAGGGGCATTGGCTCTCGACATTGTTGTTCAAAAATCTGTTGCTAAGCAAAGTGGAGATGCATGGAGGACTGTACTTGACTCTTGTCTTCCAGTTCTTCATTTGATTGATACCAGACATTCAGTGCCATATGCAATCAAACAAGTTCAGGAATTGCTGGGAATTTCTTGCGCTTTTGAAACAGCAGTTCAGGTTGATTTTTCCCCTTATGCACTTTGAGCGGTCTATGACTGAGCCATTGGGTGTGCTGAAATTTATACTTCCTCAAGAGAGAACCACCTAGTTTGCAAATATGCTTTGGTGAAGTTTGGCTTACTGTTCACCGTGTAGATTTACATTACAGTTTTGTGTCTTTCAAACATATTGTCCGAGCTTATTGCCTGCAATTAGGGATTCATAACGAAACTTTTAGTGTTTTCCTGCTTCATATCTCATGCCTTTTCCTAGTAGCATTTTAGAGCATCTTTCATTAGCTTTCTCTCTTGCATCCTATTAGTGCTTCATGTTTCTCAACATGTGAATTGTTCACTACAATTCTCTTAACATTGTATTGATTGATGACTTTGATTTGCCCTATCATGCAAACTAGATGCTAGTTTTGGTCTAGTAAGTTCGACAATTATCTTTGTTTATGCCAACTTGTTTCTCGTCATTACTCTTTCTGTATTGAGTGCTTCTCTCTTTTGTGAACAGTTCACCTTTTCCTTTCTGCTAATCTAATTTACTTGAGCCTCTCATTATTATATCATTTAGTGATGTGTTTTTCACCAATTCAAAGTTGTAAATTCGTGCTTCAAATATTCAATAACAAGGATCCTCTCTTTGTAATCTACGTCCTGTAATAGGATGCTGGATATCAATCAAGAAACAGGGATGAGGGATATTTGCATTTAATTGTTTATATTGAGGTGCTGTCTCCATGTAGCAGAACATGGTCATCTCAGGCCTTGATATGCATCATTATTTATTATCTTTCAAAGGACTTTGGTTTTATCCTAATGGCACTTATCTATGTCGTTCTCTTTTACTCCTTTGTTTTATTAATATCATATAGAATTATCTGTATTAGTTGTCTACAGTGCTATTTTTTCTCCTAACAAAAGGAAGCTAAACTGAAGGCTAGTTTTAACTGCTCCTTATTGTCCTTGGCCTTACAGATCTATTCAGTGGCTCAATATCTTATTTATCTTGCAGCACCTCGCAACATCTGTGAAAATGGTGGCAAAAGGTCTGCTGAAAGAGCATCTCATTCTCCTTGCCAATAGTATGACATGCACTGGAAGTCTGGTTGGCTTCAATTCTGGTGGTTACCGCGCATTATCTCGCTCATTAGATATCCATGTACCATTTACTGAGGCAACACTTTTTGTAAGTATTTCATCTTTTGTTTAAAATTAATTGATATCCGCATGATAACCTTAACTGTCCTTAAATTCTGGTTAAGACACCGAGAAGATGTTTTGAGCGAGCTGCAGAGAAGTGTCATGTGGATACTTTATCCAGTGTAGTTGCGTCTTGCTCTTGGGGAAAACATGTAGCAGTTGGCACGGGATCACGATTTGATGTGTTGTGGGAAACAAAGAATATACAGGTTTTTCTTCGAATAGCAAATTGCTTTTTGAACATTGTTATAACTGGAACTCTCATCTTTTTTTTGAGGTTAAAAATTCTTTATGTTACTTGAGCTCCATTGGTATTCTGTTTTGCAGGCTTGCTTTGATAGAGAGGGTAGCATAGATGTTTGCCAATTTCTAAATATAATGAGCGGTGCTGCAAATGGAGAAGACTCAGTCACTGCTTGTTTAGGTCAGGAAGTTGATGACCTAGTGCACGAGGATGATGCTAATGATTGGAGCCTTTCTCCTGATCACAATGCTCTGGACAAACCTTCTTTTGAGGACAGTTTAGAATTTGACTGGGATGCTGCCCCCCAAAAGGAATCTAACTGGTCTAGTGGTTGGGACCCTGAAGCTGCTAGCGCTAATGATTCTGGTTGGAAAACTGCGAAAGCAAAAACTTGTGATCTCCAGTCAAAATCCCAAGAAGATTCTGCTTGGGGTGCTGACATTTCTAAGGTCTGTAAAGGTGAAGATCTTGTTTTGTCTAGTTGGGACACTGAAGCTGCAAAGACTAAAGCTTCATCTGGTTGGGGTACTGGGAAATCCAAAAGTCATGATTCTACATCTAAAACGCAAGAAGATTCTGCTTGGGTTGCTAACTCTTCTAAGGTCAATAAGGTCGAAGATCTTGCTTTGTCTGGTTGGGGTGGTTGGAACACTGAATCTGCTAACCCTAATACATCATCTGGTTGGGGAACTGGGAAACCCAAAACTCATGATCTTAGATCAAACGCCCAAGAAGATTCTGCCTGGGGAGTTGACACTTCTGGGAACAGTAAAGGTGAAGGTCGTGCTTCCACTGCTTCCAGTGGTTGGGTTGGTTGGGAAGCTGCTAACCCTATTGCCTCATCTGGTTGGGACATTGGGAAAGCCAAGACTCGTGATCTTAGATCAAATCCCCAACAAGATCCTACTCAGGGAGTTGACACTTCTAGAAACAGAAAAGGTGAAGATTTTGCTTTCTCTGGTTGGGGTGGTCGAGAGACTGCAGCTTCTAACCCTAGTGCTTCATCTGGTTGGGAAACTGGGAAAGCCGAAACTTATGGACTTAAATCAAAATCTCAAGAAGAATCTGCTTTGGATGCTGGCATTTTTAAGGACAGTAGTGGTGAAACAATTGATCTTACTTCAAAATCCCAGGGAGGATCTGGTTGGGTTGCTGTCTCTTCTAGGGACGGGACGGATGATGAGGCTTGGAAATCTGAGACACATAAATCAATGCCATGGTCTAGTTGGGGAATGGAGAGATCTGAAAAGCAAGATAACGTTCCTTCAAAAGGCCAAGAGGAACCTGCAAGGTCCAACAATTGGGATGCTGGTAGTGGCTTGGCAGAAGAGTCTAAAGATATGGATGAGTCATCATCTGCTTGGGAAAACATTAAAAGTGATGCTGGTAGTGGAGCAAGTGAAAAGGAGAACCCACCTATGATGAACCAAGGGGAAGAGTCATCAGGTTGGGACAAGGTCACTAAGGATCAATCGGTCTCTGTCTGGGCTGCATCAACTGCCCAAAAGTCTTCACTCAAATCCAAAGGACGGGGCCCTAACAGTGGAGATTGGAAAATCAAGAAAAACCATCCTGCTAAAGTTCCGGGGATTGTCAGCTGTGAACCTGGTCTGAGCGGACTGTATACAATGACCAGGCAGCGCTTGGACATGTTTACTTCTGAAGAACAGGATATTCTCTCAGATGTTGAACCATTAATGCAGTCAATTAGAAGAATAATGCATCAGCCTGGGTAAGTTCCAGTGCTGTAAATTCCTGAATTCCTCATCCAACAGAGCAGATGATCAATTTTGTGCAGCATAGTGCTTCTAAAATGTTGGGGGAAAATTAAATATTGGCAATACGTAGTCTTTTGTAAGATGATTCTGGTTTACATTTTCCCTTTTTCTTTTTACAAATGTCCTGACTGATGTCTTCTTTCGTGAAGGTGCAATGATGGGGATCCGCTGTCAGCTGATGACCAATCATACGTGCTTGATAATGTCTTCAATTACCATCCAGACAAGGCAGTAAAGATGGGCACTGGCATTGATTATATTACAGTAAGCTAATAAAGATGGACTGTTAACCATAACTGATCAGAGAGGATATTTGCTGATATGTGCTGTCATCAGTTACATGAATTACTTTCAATATATACAAATGGTGCTTTGTCCGGTATATGACTACGCACTCTGATTTTCTTATGTTAAACCTTTTGTCTGACGCAGGTTAGTAAACATATTGGCTTCCAGGATAGCAGGTGTTTTTACGTTGTATCTACTGACGGTTGTAAAAGAGATTTTTCCTACCGGAAATGTTTGGAAAATTACGTTAAGGGAAAATATCCTGAACTGGGGGCGGATTTTATTGAAAAATATTTCACAAGAAGCCGTCCCAGAGGCAACCGGCAGAGGAACCCTGGAGATGAAACTAAGCAGTAATCATGTTCATGTGTGCATACTTCTTAGGCTGAGGGTAAGGGCATTTCAGTGATTGACCTGTTGAGTTTGTATATATACACAGAGTCATTAGTCACTGAGTACATATACTGATCTGGTGAATAGAAAGCCGGTCACTTTTTGTTGTCCATGAAAATATTTATCATTGCGTCTAAATGCCTTTCTTCCCCACTGACACATACACAGCAGCAGTTCTTAGTATTTACTTGAGTTCTTCGTCATTGTTTGATTCCCCTTGCATGTATAGTATAGATATGATCTCTATGATTCCCTCGCTTTCTCTTCTACATATACTCAAGTCGCTGGTACTTGGTCCACCTGACGCACCACCAAGTAAGACGAAGCAACTCTTTCTAATTCAAAGATAAAAAATAAATCAAATTTAAAGATAATTTTAAACAATTGATTAAGTAG
>JANZLK020000020.1:271320-282692 GCA_026937615.2 Erythroxylum glaucum
TCGAGGTTTTACTGTAACAAGGCTAACTTAAAAACGAAAATGTACTCAAGTATCAAACAAGCTGCAGTAAAAATTCTAAGCCTGTTACAAAATGGATGGAAGAAGCTATAATTCAAATTTCTGTATGAAAAGATTGATATGCTCTTCGCTCCAGTATAATTGTCAAGGATATTTCTATAACTAGCGGTTCAAGAGCATGTTAGGGACCCTTTGAGACCTAATTCGCTTGCTTTATTCCAGTATGTTACTGATGCATTTTATTTTGAATAATAAAACAATTTTGGCTGGATAAATAACGACACTTCTCACATTTATTAATCTCTTAATTATAAAGACTAATTAAATGATCAGTATTAGATTAAAAGAATTATTTATAACATTGATAACTATGACTTTCTTTCACTTTTTAATGTCCCGCAATCATAAATTTGAAATTCGAAACCAATTCTTACAAAAACCCCAACAATGCCAAACGATTATCAGTTCGTACTCCTTCGCATCTTCTAACGACATGATTAAAAAATAATAATAATCTTCAAAGCCATCATAAGAGAAGATTGATATCAACTCGTTAAAACATAACTTGAGGACTGCAGTAAGAATTTAAGAGCAGAGCAAACGGCGGTGGTTAGTAACTGTCAATATTCTAATGCGCCCAAGTTTTTGCTATTCTGTCCTTATCATTCCCAAAGGTCAATCGCTTGTTGCTGTAAATGCCATAAAGAGCATCTGATAACTTGAAAACTGTAGCAACTCCCAGCATTTATATGAGTCTCGTCCGTAAAAAATAACACAAGTGATCAATATATACCTCAAAAAGCTTATAGCTACCTGTAAGATACAAGGACTAAAGCTACATTTTTGTCCTACTGTGCTATCACCTATAATGACAATACATCAAACCAATTTTTGCCTTGCTCTCGTATTCGTGTTTCTGATTATTAACAACAAATAAATCACAATTTCCAAGTTGGCTGCTTCAGACAAGTGTATTAATTTCCTATTGTGTGCTTCAGCTGAGAGGAGTTGATTGTCCTACTTAACAAGTGTGAAATTCTTCAAAGGGAAAGGGATCAACTGAAAGTAGCACAGAACAGAAAAGTGGTGTTTGAAGCAGCTATAGTCAGGAATCAGCTATCATCGAGAACAATATCTGCTGGATCTCCTATCCAAGGCCTTCCTTCTCTCCATTGGAATTTAATCCTCAATTTTCCATTTGCATCTACCCCCACTACACAGCCCTTGCTTGTATGTGTCTCCATTCCCCACCCCCATCGAGGTGTTACCAACCCATCTCTAATTTTCACCTTGTCGCCAACCTTGAATGGCCTAACCCGTTCCATTTCCCAGGCCTTACACAACCACAACCTCTCCATAAAGCAAAATGCAACCCATAATTCCCCATCCTCAATTCGATGTACCACTCCAATGCTGGAATGATTCACATCTCCCCACTGGTAGAATGGTGTTGGAACTGATGCCTTCACACGTACCCAGTCCCCAATTAGAAGTTCCTCTTCCTCAACCAGCTCCACCTCTGAGGGATCAAGCATCCAAGTTTTGGAGCCCACAGGAGTATATATTCTCAACTTCCCATCAGCATCAATTGCTGATATAGTTCCAATACTAGCATGACTATGACCTGACCACCCAAACCTTGGCATTTTCACAGAGATTTTAACCTTAACCTTCTGTCCAACCACAAGCCTTTGCACTCTTTCAAGATGGGAAGAGTGTCCCACCCATATTTCCTGCTCCCCACAAAACCCTACATAGGTGCTTCCATTCCATTGATCTCCTTCGTACCCTGTACCCTGTACAACACCAACGCTGCCTGGCCCAATTGACTCCCACTTACCAGCTTCTTCCTTTAACCTCACCCACTCACCCACTTCAGGCATCTCCTCAATCTCAAGATCTGCAGGATCTCCTTTCCACAACCCTGACAAACCAAAGAAAGCAATCCTCACTTCTCCATCAGCATGAACACTGGTTATTATGCCCCGTGAATCAGGAAGAGCCCCTCTCCATCCCCATCTTGGCTCAACCAGACCAGTACGAAAGCGAACATGTTGCCCAACTTTGTAACTTGGGACCTTCTCAACATCTGTGTAATGGGCTGCCCACCTTCCCTTACGGAAACAACAAGCCAGATCTAGATAACCAGTCTCTTGTACACTGTGAACAACAGCTAAACTTTCCTTTCCAATGCTATTCCAGTCATAACTTGGTCTAGTCCCCAGACTTGGTTTTGAGCGAACCCAGTCACCTACTTCAAATCCTGAAAGGCGCTCCGCATCTCCGGGAGAAACCTTCCACAAGCCATGTTTTCCCGCAACCCTCAGCTACAATAAAAATCAGAAGCATATTATCAACAACAATTGCTTTCTACTTGTTCTTTTACTTCACTAATATCACTATATTAAGTTACATCAAAGCAAAGCAAATCAATAAAATATACAATATAAAACAAGGACGTCAATTTAATCATCAAGAATGCAAGATGTGATTATGCATATACATTACTTTTGACTTGAAATTACATCTAAGCAAATATCATACGGCATGCCGATATTGTGGCAGATGTAGGCAACTAAAATGCTTTTGATTGCAGAACAATATAGAAAGAACTATTAGAAAAGATTCAAAAAAAAACATAAAAACAGAACAGAACAGAAGAACAAAGGGAGACTCTCATACATTCAAAGCTCCATCCATGTCAATTCTGACAATCTTTCCTACAGTTGCAGGACTTTCATTTGACCATCCAAGCCGTGGCTGGGGCACAGATGGCATAACATGTATCTCTTGCCCCATTTCAAAAGGAGGAACCTTCTCTACATCTGTGACAGAGCAACAAAATGGCTTGCTCCTGAAACAGAAGGCTATTCCCATATCACCATCCTCTTCCAAACTGTGAATTATACCAATGCTGTTCCTTGCAATATCCTCCCATCCATACTTTGGAGATGATACTGAAGCCTTGACTCTGACCCAATCCCCAACCTAGCCATAAAGAAGCAGATATAAAGCCAAGACAGATATTCAGAACCTCCACACTACGCCATTTAACCTATGTAAAATAAGTGGTCTACTTAATATGATATCATTTGGCAGATAAATTACACTCTGCTACGAATTATAAAATCCATTTTACCTTGAAATCCTCAACCTTTTCCATGTCAGAAGGGTCAGCCTGCCAAGGTATAGGTCGATTTGGTATTTCAATTATTAAGAGACCATCATTCTCAATCTCACTAATCCTTCCAACACTATGATGTGTCTCACCTCCCCAAGCATATCTAGGTTCTGCAACAGAACGCTTCACACACACACGATCACCAATCTGTAAATCAAGTCATGGATTACCGCTTTTGGCACTTGGGCAGATGCAAGTAATCCTACCTAAATAAATCAATAGGGCCATCCATAACCGAGAAAACTTCAAATTTATACATACCCTGAAAGGGGGAACATGCTCAACTTCTTCTGGTTCACAGTGCCATGGATTTGGAAGATAACTCAACTCTAACAACAGACTGCTATCTGGTCGAATACAGTACACTATACCAATGCTACCTGGGGTTACAGATCCTAATCCATGCTTGGCAGTTGTTAGAGTGGGGCGGATTCGAACCCAATCACCAACCTTGAATTCTTCCACCCGTTCCATTTCAGCAGGATCAGCTTTCCATCCTCTAGAAGCCCCAGGAAAACCAACACGCAGAATACCATCATCATCAACACATAAAACAGTACCAATGCTATCACGGGATTGACCACGCCATCCAAACCTAGCAAGGAAAATGATTGTGAGCACTTATCTATGAACAATTTTTGCATGGACAACATCAACAACCTTAAGTTTGAGAACGCAAATATATGCAATGTATGACAACTATAACAAAGTTACAATGCAAGATGCTCCAATGAAATTGTACACAAGCTACTCAGTAAGAGTCTCAATTCACAGTCTCAATTACCTTGGCTCTTTGACATCGGATTTAAGCTTGACATGTTGTCCCCTGTCTAGAGGTATCAACTTCAGGACTTCATTGGCTAAGACACGAGCCTCTCCAGTGCAGAATGAGACGATGAGGTTGTCCTTGTCCACAACACTTTGCACAAAGCCTACACTCTTATGTTTCGCACCTTGCCAACCATGAGTCGGACTTGTGACAGTTCTTTTGAACTTGATCCAATCGCCCACTTCAAATCTAAGTGGAATAGGAAGTACATATATCACCATACATTCAACAACAAAAGACCTATCCAGAATTAGCACTCTAATCCTAAGCAATAACAGAAGAATGATCAAGTTTTCTCACATTGTGGGTGAAAGACGAACTCCCCTATTCACAAGGGCTTCCATTAAATCCTCCGAAATCCATTCACGGGGAAGAGCCTCCAAAAAGTCGCGAAGTGTCTTGCCACTACCATTCAAATTTGCACACATTAAGACAGGGAATATAAAAGGTTCAGAAATATATCCTAAATAAACTTTTGCAGCTTAATGGTAGCTTCTTGATGAATCAGAAAACTATAATAATATCAGGCTTAACACCTGAAACAGGAATACAAGCATGAATTCTTTACAAGGGAGAAACTGGGAGACACATGCGACATCAAAGCTAGTACTTGCCTGTGGTTCCTTACTTCAACAGCAGCATCAGGATTACTTAGCATTAGGATCAGCCACTCAAGATTTTCACGTATCATTTTTGCTGCATCTGCTGCTATGTGGAAAGCATTGTCGCCTTCATCATCCTAATAGTTATAAACAGATCATTATCATCAACAAACCTCTAAAGCTACTTTGTTTAAATTCTAAAGACCAATAAGAATGGAACTTCTAATAGTAGCCTTTACTAGAGACTAACAAACTCAACTCTGTGTTTAGGAGATTTACATTACTTTTCCTGAATGTACAAATTGGATGAAGAAACAATAGATCTTCACCAAAAAGAATAGAAAACACAGAGAGCACTGGCAAAACAGCATTGCTCAGCCATCAAATAAGATGAAAATCACTTTATTCCTCTTAGGCATGCTAGATGGATGCTATTGATGGTTGTGGTACTAGTGCTATATGAATGCTGAACAGTTCATTTCATAACCAACCACTTCAATATGCATATTCTCGCAAATATCAAGTGATTAAGACTATGGATAGCAATCAATATCAACAAAATTTTTAAAGAGAGTACAAAAGTACCTGCATATTACAATTTGCCCCAGCAGATAACAACAATCCCACACATGACTTCGCCCCTCTAGCCAAGGCTACATGAAGGGGTATGGTATTGTGCACATTGCGAATGTTCACATCAACTCCAGAATCAAGGATGATCTATTACAAAATTTGCAAACATACTTGAATAAACTCAAAAACAGAAGAATAAAAAACAAACTCAAAAGTTCTACAATCTGCAACAGATTAAGTTAAGCATCATATACATACTGTACAGCAATAAGTCAGATATATGCATCAAGATGAAAGATGGTATATAGCTTACTTTCACCAACTCGACATCATTAGCCATGGAAGCAGTATGCAAAGCAGTCCTTCCATGCTGCATATCTTGAGCAGTTGGATCTGCCCCAGCTGCAAGCAATATGCGCACCAGATCTCTTCCCTCTACATAAAGTTAGTACAAGTGTAAAACTAGATGAAGGTAAGAAAAACTTAGAAGACCAAAAATATGTATAATATTCCCCGTATTAGTATTCCTTACTAACAAATGAAATAAAGCTTAACAGATTACCGAACTATCGCTACTGTCTACTTAATCATGACATCCAAAGTTACCATTCTCATGATCTTTCTTTAGAGCAGCCGCCATACATAATGCAGTCCCAACAGGGCTTGGTATATCAATTGCAACCTCGATTTCATCTTGCGTTGCAACTTCTACCCATCTTCTCACAACAGCAACATTCCATGTTGCTACACACAAGTGAAGTGGCCTGGAACGTTCACAGAATTGAGACATGCAGCAGAACAATGGCAAATGCAAAGTCATTCATACCAAGGAAAAAGAATTATGGAAACCGAAGATGGTAAAAAAATGGTTATATGCTCACGTCAAATTTTTTGAATTCAGCAAAGCCATTGATCTACAGCCTCCATTTTCTAATATAACAATAGCACAATCTGTATACTTCTTGGCAACAGCTCTATGTAGCACTGATTCACCTTCATCATCCACAGCATTTGGATCAGCTCCAGCCAAAAGTAGTTCCTGGAATTATATTAAACCAATATCAAAACAAAGTAATGTTAAAATGTAACATGAAACAAATCTCCAGAGTACCTACACGCATGCAATCAGGTTGGCCATGATAGGCACAAACATGAGCAACAGATGGACCAAAACCATCTCTTAACCTAGATCTCACATTTGCCCCTCTTCCAATTAGGGCATGGACGCATTCTGGAGATCCAGCTGCTAAAGCAAAAACAAGTGGAGGATCACCATCTTTGTCCAAAACATCAACATTTGCCCGTTTGTACTCTAGTATAGCCCTAACAAGCTCTGCACTACCACGTCTACAAGCCAAGTGAAGAGCTGTTTGACCATCAGCATTCTGTGCTTCCAAAAGAACAGATAGGGGGCTGCCATTATTTCCTGATGCAGCCTTTGCAAGCAGATCCCTGTAGGGCCACCAGGCACAAAGAAAAAGATGAGAAGGAATATAAACAATACCATACACAATAGTTATTATCAAAAACACAGAGTAACCAAAAAAGAAGGCTTTGAAGAGAAACTACCTAACACCGTTTACATCTCCTTCAGACACTAATCGATGTAGACGGCTAGGACTGTCATGAAAAGCCTCTATATCAGGTGGTGGGGATGGTTCTGTCTCAGTTGAACCCGTAAGTTTGGCAAAGCTACTGGAATCAAAAAATTTGTTGCAACCTCAGTATGCCTGGTACTAAATATCAATCCCAAATGACAATAACCAGAAGATCTGCCTAAAGACTAATAAAAATACTTAAAGGAGGAAATTTCAAGATCAAAATTATAGAGTTCTCACTTATCAGGACTTGCAGGAGGGCTTCGTGGCAACTCTTGCAAATGATGAAGGAATATTGCTAACATTGCATTAAAAGTTGGCCTTTTAGATGCCTTAAACTGCAAGCACTCCCCAATCATCTTCCATAATTCCCTTGGCAATCCAACACCTACAACACTGGCATATTGGGGAGGCAACTTTCGAGCCTTCACAACAGCTCGATAAATTTCCTCTGAGCTTAAACCAGCCCACCTGCAGCAAGAATATCCATTAACTAAGCAAGCATATCTTAGAAGGAAAATATTACGAATAAACAATGAGAAAATTAAAATGTATCCACTTACGGGATGAACCCAGTGCACATCTCCACTAAGGTACAACCAAAACTCCAAGCATCAGATTCAGTAGATATACCAATTGCATCATCCCAGAACAGATTCAATGATTTCTTAACAGGCTCCCAGGCCTCTGGAGCCGTGTAATGAGGACTAAGCATTGTACAGTCCATACATGAATGAACTTTGGCAGTATCGCACTCCGACCTAGCCTTCCGGCAGAAAGGTTTCTTCAAGATTGACGCAAGACCGTAATCAGAAACCACTGCACGACCACTAGGGTCCAAAAGAAGATTGGACGGTTTTATATTCATGCATGCAACACCTGCTGCATGCAGTTCAGCCACCCCTCGAGCAATGTCAGCTCCATATCTACAGGGGTAAAATTAATGCCATATTATAACAACAGCCACAGTTTTTATTATGATAGAAAGCACTTATAAAAGCCTTGTCCATCTCCTGGTATTGAAAATGTTCAAGGATTCAAATTGAATGGAAAATCAATGGATGGTCTAATGAATTTGAAGGAAAAGAATATCAATTAGATACAGCTGCTTCTATGGCTGTAGTTACTAAAAGGAAAAACTTTGGGCTTCCTATATCCACAAGATTTACCAGCACAACATCATACCTATCTTCCCTTATCTATCTATCCTATTATGCTCATCCCAATTTAAAGAAAGTAGAGGCTTTTTAAGTTGTACAAATGATTCCTTGCATCAAGAGAGGCCCTCGAATCAAATGGGCACAAATGCCTCCTCTTTGGCACAAACAAGTTTATTCATCAAAGTAGGGGTCACATGCTAGTAAATTCATTATTTCTAATACAAATCAATAAGAAAGACAATTTTTTTTGCAGTTTGTCCACACCCCAATTCAAGCCAGTTCTTAATCTCAATTCCTTACCACGTTGAAGTGCTAAATCGATACACGTACCAAAAATAGGGCTGAATCCTTGATAATCACCCTCCATTCCATTAACCAATTATAAAGAAGAAAGGATTGAACTTTTTAACAAAGAGAAACCAACAAAAAAAAAATGAAGAGAAAACCTTAGAATTTGCTCCAGAGTAAGCCTGCCTTCATTTCGCTGCATCTCGGATTGAACAGACCCATAGCACCTATCCATCACAAGCCCCAAACACCCATCCAACTTAACAACTCCATGAAAAGTACAAACATTTCTACACCACATCGAAGCTCTCCTCAAATTCTCCAGCTGCCCTTGAACCCATTCCACATCCATACCCTCCCCGAGCTCCACTCTCTTGACAGCCACCTTATGCTTCCTTTTCCCGCCGCAGCCAATAACCGCAGCCCACGAGTCGACACCAGCCCTCCTCCCCTCCCCAATCTTTCTCACCAACTTCACCTCCTGGTGGGTCCCGAACTCGATCACGGGGCCACACGCCCCAGAACTAGATGCTTGGGACCCACGGCTGCACCTCTCCTCACCATCCTCGTCTCGATCACCGGCGTCGTCGTCCTCGTCGTCGGTGTAATCGCAGTCAAAATCGGCGGCGGAATGGAGGAGAGTGAGGACGGCGTAGTTCTTGCGGAGAGCATGGACTGAGTTGCCGACGACGGAGACGTGGCGGCAGCGGGGACAGGCGAGGGTGGTGTCGAGCGAGGCGGCGAACATTCTGGAGAGGCAGTCCTTGCAGAAGCCATGGCCACATTGAAGCAGCAGAGGAACTCTGTCGTCTTCGTTGTAGCGTATTTGGCACACAGAGCAACATGGGACTTTCATGTTTTTTGGTGAATCAAAACAAATTATAAATGAGGAATGAAAAGGTAGTGGGAAATCAAAAGAATCGGAGAAGTGAAGGAGATCAAAGCAGATCTGTGGGAAAATCTAAATGAAGGAAGGAAAGGAAGATCGCAAATAATTAATTAATTAATAACAATAATAATAATATGAATGAGCAACTGATAGTACAAACAAGAAAAGAAGAGATGTTAGACCACCACCACCACGACTAACAACGACAACAATAAAGGGGATGGGTGTAAATGAGGGTTTGGTCTTTTTGGGAGCGATTTTTTGAGGGGTATTGTATTTTATTTTTATTTTACTTTTAGCTTTAGGGGTTGGTTTGGTTTGGGTATAACAGTTTTGCTTTCTCCTGGCTTGGGTCTCTCTCTACACACCATTGCACAACTATACATTTTGCTTCTGACCAATTTCTAATTAATATTTCTTATGTTGTTTAAGGACATTACGCACAGATAAGAAACTTCATCTTAGCGTAGCAGAAGAAGTAGCAGCGCAGCAGTCGTAATACTTAATTTGATATTAATTTGTCTCTTTTTCGATAGTATGAATAATTGTCCGGTTCTGTAGAACTTTCACCTTTTTCAAAAGGCGAGTCAGTCATTATGAAGCCCAAGGTCAACCTTGGATTCGTAAGAAAAGAAAAAATCCAAGTCCAGCCCTAAACCACAAAACCTGACCTACTCCTATTGCCACAAGCCTGGGATTGAGATTGAGAAGGCATGAGACGGTCAGTTCCGCATTGCCTGTGCTAATTCTTTCCATTCACATGTTTCCCATAAACGAGACAGTGTAAAACATGTGGATGGCAGGGGTTAAAAAGGTTTTCCACACACACTACTTTTTGTCTAGCTTCTCATTTTTACAGATGTAGCTTCAAATACCCCATATTATTATTTCCTATAAGCATCAATGTTGGAGAGTTGAAGACTGATTGATTCTTGTACTTTGTTCACTTTATGTTCATGGTCCAAATTAATAGCTAGGGTAAGATTTAGGCAGGCCAATTAGTAGGAAATTAGAAGAATAGTGCTAAAAGCGTGAAGAATTTACATAATATATATAGGATCACAAGAAGGACGGTGTCTAAACAAAACTTTCTAATGAAGCAAAAGGTGATTGGGAAGTTTCGCAGAAGAAACTTGATTCAAACATGCTCATAAAGCCACCTTCAAAAGTTGGTAAGAGTTGATCAAAGGCAGAATCAGAGCGGATAATGGATGGCTCTTGATAGGAGCTGATGAATGGAAAGACAGACTCTTGAGGACCACCAACAGGGCCTTGACTAAGAAGTAGTTCGTAATTACATAGGCCATCAGCATCCATAAATCTGCTGGCATCGGAGTCTTTCCCGGTGAGTTGTTGGACAAGAGCTCTGAACTCGGAAGCACTAGCCCTGACCTTCATGGGGCTTGATATGTATACAACTTTGATGCCTTTTTTACCTCCCTTCCCTTTGCTCTTCATGTTGACGAAACAAGTTTTGATGATTTGGTGACTAGTACATGAGTACGGTAAGGTATATATAAGGAAGGGTACGGAAGTTGGGAGGTTTTTTGTTATGTTTGAAAGGAAGGTGATTTCTTGGAAAGTGATTAGGTTGGAAAATTGAGACAAGTTTTGGGAAATGGAAACTTGGAGGAAACCTACGTAGGGTGAACACAAGTTCCTTTTCAGGGATGCTTAAATGACCCGTAACCAAGGTTTTTGATTGTGACCATTGGGGTTCATTGCACGGATTTATCATTTATAGCACGTGCGCAGACTTGGAAGACAAACTTCTTCATTTCAGTTTCTATTTACTTGGGAAACTTGCCTAGGAGTGGCTGGTTAAACAACTTGCCACATTATCTCATTTAACAAACGCACACACACATATCTGAAATAACATTCCTCAGTAGATGGAATTAATTAAGACACAACATAGATTTCATATTGATTTTGAACTGGGGCATCTTTAGAGCTCCTTCACCTTATTTTCAGTTTACATAATTAGCCTTCAGTTCACACATATTATATTCCCAGAATGTTGACAATTGCGTGAAGTAAACACCAAACTTCTGTTGAATTTTTAAAAGCATCAACATAAGACAACGGTCCTTTATTAAGACAACGATCCTCTAATTAAATGAGAGAGAAATAAATATTGACAAAATTGTTCTAACCTAAACATAAGAAGAAAAAAGGGGTCACACGTACGGCTGAATCTTGTACTCCCCATCTAGAAGATCAAAAAGCAAAAC